>VMBQ01000221.1:239470-276582 GCA_007657795.1 Dreissena rostriformis | reverse complement strand
GTTTTTGTGTTATAAAAAGTGAGGGCATTTTAACATCTTTTTTCAACACATATATCCTATAATGGCCTTGAGGGTCAATAGTTAAAAGTCGTGTTATATATATTGACTGCAATAAATACAATGTCCAGTATGTTCTGTTTGTGAAATGATACCTTGACATTATTTGTCGTGATAACCCATGGTAATATAAAGCCATTCAATTTCGTTTAACCTCTTCTAACGTTCCGGCTTGCTCAACGAACTGAAATAATTGCTGTTTATTGATCAGTATACAACCGTCTTAATGCAGCAGCAAACATAAATGTCCAATGATGCTTTTTGTCAAATAAGCATTAGACATGACGCAGTTAAAAATAAAGTTACATCGCTTTTACAACAGTTGTTATGTTTTGTGTGAAATATTTTTGATCAACATAATTCATACTATTAACCTTATGATGAACTATTGTTTAAACAAAAGAGTCGTCGACAATAACAACAATAAAATGTCGTTATAGTAACTATCACAATTAAAGCTGCAATAAAATACTGTATGCACAATAAATGCAGTGACTTCTTATATCTAAAAGAGGGTGAAATTTAATGTGTTATCAAAATTGTGAAATCTTTCAGATTGTTATTTAAGAATCACAGAAGACGAATCATATGTCAAGCATGTCAACATCCAGATTACACTATGGTATTGTTACATTATTTCATCGGGTAATTAACTATGTCCAGATAGTATTCCAATGGACGATATGCCTCTAGCATGTAAGTTTATCGATCTCGGTGTTCAACGTGAATAGGATTTTGGTTATGCTTTTGTTGTTAGGTCTTAGTCATTTAGTTGGTCAATATTTATCAAACTATATACTCAATAGATTGTTCGAGTTTTTGTCATTACATGTAAGCTTATTATCTTGTTTTATGTTAAATGTTATGAATGTTACTTGCTTTATAAAATTGTCAGTATTGAGGTTAGGTTCCAGACAAGAACGTGTGCCGTTTGTGAAAAATGTCAGATTAGTATTGAGGTTAGGTTCCAGACAAGAACGTGTGCCGTTTGTGAAAAATGTTAAACTATTTCAATGTTGCATTTTCGTTCGTTTCTTTTAATAGTTTTAATCCAATCACGAAAATTAGAGAAACCAAACTCGCAGATAATTCCACGCCTAAGAGAATTGTTCTATATCAAAGTAGGAAATTTAATTTTTTAACTCTACTTTACGATATCTTCAATACTGGACATATATGTCTGCTATCATAAATGAATAAATATCGTCTATCGCAGTGAAAAGAAGAAAAAAGAAAACAAAAATGAGAAATAGTCCATTGCCATACAAAGTAAGCCGCGTGAAAGTCATTATTTTGATTCAGAACGGTTCCATTTAACTGCCTGTAATTAGGTTTCTATTTTCGGAATGCCTATCCTAGTCTGTACTTTATAATATTGTTATTCGATTGCACAGCTATAGCCTTAATGGTGTAAGTGGCTGAGAGAAAAATAGATATTTTCTAATTATTGCAACGCTGCAATTTGATTCCAATTATTATGATCATAAACTGAAAATATATAACTGGCTTTGTAAACACAACATATGTTTTTAAAAGATGATTTTGCAAGAAAAATACTTCTTGAATGATTTTGTGAAAAATCAACTATGAGCAAAATGCAATCCTTAACTACAGTTACACTTGGTGTAGTCGTTTGGATCCAATGAAAGTTCACTCATTGTAAATGTAGAAATATGTATTTCTGCGATTTTTAACAAATATGTGTTTCCTGAGAGGTGGCCGTCATGGTGCCAATTTAAATATTTTACCCATGTTTTCCATAATGTATTTTGTTTCGAACATCTTTGCATATACGTCCAGTCTCAAATGCAAATAATGCATGTTGTTGTAAATAAAAAACGTATCCTTAATTAAGTATAATTGCATCATGTGTTTCCGAATGTAAGTTTCCTTTTTGGAAAACAAATCATAACCTAAATCCACTTACTCGAAAGCAACTTAAGCACACTTTCCTACTCTAGGTCCTTCAAACTATTTTAATTTGTATAACGTTTTCATAGTCAATCGGGGTAAAGCAATATTTTAAGGCTTGTATATCATTGACAACATGAATAACAACATAAATAACAACATAAATAACAACAAGTATACGTGTTTTAAGATTCATTTCATTTTCTTTAATTAGAGCTTTAAGCAAACCAAGATTGATACTATTCTTCGTGGGTTAGGTACAACGTTAAAAGGTTTCATTTGATTGTGTTAAAAAAATGATGACAAATCCGTCCATTTATCAAGCCATTGTCGTGTTGGTTATAATCGCATTGTTTCTAATACCGCTACGCCCTTCCAAGTCATGGTCAGAATAAATTTCTGCTGGCTTATCGAAATCAGAGTCACGACATATATTGTTTTATCTGGTTCATAATTAATCATTGACCACCAAATTAAAAAAAGATCCGTGACATAAATGGAAGTTAACAAATTATTATTTTATTTCAAATATCAAAAATGACAGAAATGAAACTGAAACAGAAACAGAAACTCAAAGAAAGATAAAACGAAGGTACTAGAAATACATACAAATCAGGCATACATTAAGTTCATACTATAAGATAAGGTGAAACATGTACATACCTTTTGTAATCAGGCAAAATGCGTACGGAAACTGAAAAGAGCCATAGTGATCGTACGTTGTAGGTAGTGTTCGTGCTTGACACGTCTCATGCACTCACGTCTGATTTTACTGGAAAAAAACAACAACACATTGCTGATCGTTTAAGTGCTTGTTGCGTACAGTAAGAACATGTTTGAGTTATTATGGTGCTACGTAAGAAGCTTAATAGGATGTTTTTGAATCTAAAACCATTCATACCAAAGTCAAAAACCAAAAAACTGCAGTTTCATTACATTTTCAAACATTCTTACTCTGAATTCACCATCTGTTTTTAATATGAATACAATTGAACGCAAAATTAAGACTATTGTTCAACAAGACCTGTCGGGTTTGTGTTGTATTCAAATGTGCTGTTTTAATACATTTAAAGTTTAACTCAATTAATATGTAATAAACGAACTAACTTTTGAACAGAATACAACCAGAGATTATTTTCTTTAAAAAGAAACAAAATCGCAGACGCATTTCTAGTTGGAGCAAATTTTAATGGACTGTTTAAATCTTAAGTGTAACTTAACGTTGTAGTATCAAATCATGTATCAGGCTATTTCTTCATTATTTCCAAAAAGGTATTTTTTTTTTAAGTTAATATTTCCTAAATGGGAGAAGAGATACTCACATGTCAATTTACGATCTTTAGAACACTTGACATGAGTTGTTTTGTTTCAGTTAAAACAAATCTTATTAGTTTGTACATTTATTACAGTTTACCTTTTTATTTTCTACATGCCATAGATTAATATGTTGTTCTGCAACGGTTACACTATTGAGAAATAATGTTAATATTAGGGAAAATCTGCTCATACAAGCAAATATGTGGGCCCATTTACAATGCCCATACACGAACAGCTTTAAAATCATATTGGAACAGTTTATGTGAAAGTCTTTCAGGACATAAGTTATTCATTCTTATTGGCATGGTTAGTTGTATTATCATGTTAATTATAATAATCAATTTAAAGTGAACATTGGCGAACACTTGCTTTATAACGTTAACCAATCCAACGTGAAACTATGAGACCGAACCTGATAATAACAGACCGATAAATGATACGAAGCCCGACCCGAAACGACCCGAGACAAAATTGCTAGCGACTATAGCTGTAATAGCGAGGTCCCATATGTATCTGAACGAAAACTACTCAATGTCGCTGTGACTGTGAAGTTTTAATTCATAGTTTCCGTTAAAATGCGGAACATTTATGGACATACTTTGAGAACAAAAGCAATGAATATCGAAAGTTGTGTGATGTATACTTTTACAAATAAATGTTATACATGTTGCGTCTGTTTTTGACTCTAAAACGTGTGCGAAAACGACGTGATTGGAAGTAGTATTAGTCACTGTAACTGTGAAATTTCAATTCCGAATTCCATTAAATGCGGTAAATTTATGGACGGACTCCATGCATGAAAGAAAAAAGAAAATCGACTGCTTCGTTATATTTGTTCTTACAAATACATGTAATAAAGAGTGTGTCTATTTTTACTACAACACGTGTGCGAAAAAGATGTGACCGGAAGTATATAATATTTCTTGTTGAAAAGAAATACAATCATTATACTAAAAAAACAAGTCAAATTAATGTCAGAAAAGAACCCAATATATATTTATGCACGAAATACTGATCGTTTTACTCTTGTTGACCCTATTTGCCATGTATAACAACATGCCTTATAATAATCACCATTCTGAATGTGTTATTTTGAAAGCAATCACATACAATCTTTGGCATTGACATGTTACCTTTTGACGGACGAACGGATTTGAATGCGACATACTTTACGGGAAATAGTGAATAATGAACACAAATTAAATCGTTCATGGCGATTACAAGTTATCGAACAGAAATATATCATTTACCGTTGACCTTAAATTTGTTGATTTATATTTGACCAAAGAGCATCTTTTTTTAAACGACAACATGTCTGATATTGTGCAAATATAATTGAAACAAATAGCAACGTAAAACAGTCGATGACCCTTGATCTGAGAATTGATTTACATTTTTGACCGATTAGCACACGAACAAACCATTATTAGAACAAACCACATATATATGTAAAAATAGCAAAGCTCGTTGAAAGTGCACACTTGGAAAACCCAAATATCTTATTCGCAAGTGTCAAGCCGAACTTCAATTATAGGCACGAACTATGTTTCCCACAAGAGAGGGCCTAGTCCATCATCAACAAAAGGCTTCATAACGCGGACAGACTACCAATCAGTGTCATCAATACACTTAGTGCACTCGAATAATTACCTCTGTAAAGACGGGTCTATGACATTTACGTAATTTGGAAAAGTGTATCACATATAGCCCCGTGGTGCATTCAGGTACCGTGTAACCTTTCACTTCAAGGCGATAGAATGTCATTTGTATAAGCGTGAAATTATAATTGATAGTTTTTTAGTAGTCTTCGTTAATTATCCAACTGTTCGAAACTATTTATTAGATCATGCTATGTTAACAATTTTATCGGCGAAAAGTACACAATATAAACATAAAACTTGATGATGCGCTTCAAATATCAATATAAATTGTGTGTGTTTTACAGTAAGTTGCAATGAATAGTTTTATCCTATATAATAATTTCAAATAACGCATTGAATATCATCACAACACACATTAATAAAGCAAAAGCCATTCAAACACAATCAAACGGTTATAACATTTCGCATGACAAATATACTGCTTTTACCATATTACGCATTTTAAATATCAAAGTAAGACGAACATATTTTTGTTAAGAATTAAACAATAGCATTCATATTTAATACTATCCTTATACATTGAGTTTTATACAATGATCGACGTGTCGTTGTTTCGAAACATCTATCATGATTGCCATCTTAATGATGGCATACTTTCAAACTGAATACTAATTTAATATTACCTATTTCAAATAAATAGAATTATTATCTTCTGCTATGACTTACGATGTCCACATTATGTTAAAGGTAATAAAATACGTCCTCCCATTTGTACCATTTGAACCACGAATGATTTAATACAATTAATGTATCTGAACTCTGGCTATTACATTTCTATTCTGAGAGGACTATCCTATTCTGTACTTTGAAAATATCGTTCAAAAATAACACAAATATAGCCTCAATTGTCGAAATGAATGACAGACTCTATATCAAATCGTGTCTAAATGACGCATAACAGAAAAATAATTCAAACATAAAACCTTTTTTTCATGAGCAAATGACATATATTTTTTTCTGTCCTTGAAAAAAGGACTTATTATCAAGTTTGGTTTTACAAACACAGTATTAAACAAAACAGTATATTAACGCTTTTATTATGAGCACTTCAAGTCGAAACAAGTACTTAACAACTCTTAACTACACAAATCAATTGCTAATGTTTATTCCGATGTATGTACTGATAAAGGTGAAGCGATTACTGGATATATAGGTTGCCAATTCCATTAACAAATTTGGTATGTCTTTATTATTTTAAAAATGAACTTATGATACTGTCACTTATTATCTCTTAGATTATATTGTCTTTTAAGCACAATATGTACCCATATAAAAGATATTTTGCATCGATTGCTGCAATATTTCAGTATAATACTAAACTTTTGAAACGTTCGATAGAAGCATCGATACTCCCCCCCCCCACAATAAAAAAAACAACAACAAAACAGGAAATATTTGGAAAAATATCAATTGAAATGTAATACAATTAAAAATATTGGATTTCGAATATAGAGAAAACGAACACTGTAAAAGGATTCGTTGCTAATATCGAAAACTTTATTAATAAATTAAATTATTTTAAATGTTTACATTTGTAATCAATCAGCTTAATATTCATATTCTGAATAATATTTTGTTCGTAATTATTGTTTTTGTTTTAAATTATTTCTTAAAGTCCTTAGTTATATTACATGAAAAGATATAGTATTGTTGTGTCGTTAATCACTTTTAGTAAGACACAACATTGCAATGGTTTCGTCTGATTGCGACCGGAATCCAATTGCAGAACTCATCTATTTTTTTAATCCCTCAATCCATGAGCAGAAAAAAATGATGTTTTTGTTTATAATATTGTGAAAAAAATTTGTACGGCTTCATGGCGATTTGTTTTGTAGCATAACAGTTGTTTGGGTAAACGTTCTTCTATCGTCAAAAACATAATCAAGCAGCCTTCCCAAAGACCAAAATATATATAGACTTAATACACTTTTATTTATTGGTAAATTAAAAGCGAAATTGCGAAATAAATAAACGACCCCATTAAAAGCATTCTTAGCTCAAGAAAGCAAGCAAACAGATCTACAAGATAAATCAATGAAGTGAACAAGTGAACAGAAGAAATATAGAAAGTTGTCATCATACATGAGGGTTACACACTTTTTCATCGAATTGGTTTTCGGTGGATGGGTATGTTTTGGAAATTTGTCTGGGTGGTAATGTTGTTTTTTTACAACATGTCCGCTGTCCGAAACGAATCATCCTCGTCGCAATGTTTTAAAGACTTCTAGTGATGGTGATACTTTATATTGTTCTGAGATTCATTTAAACATTGCTTTAGAGTTTAATTTTGCACAATGCTGTAATAGCATATATCTCGTACTCAGAAACTGATATTGCCGTACTAATGATATAAAAGATTAAGACCGAGAAACATTGTTTGCAGATAGTTCAAGTTCTTGGAATATTGTTCCGACTTACATAAGAGCTGCCTTCGTTGCAGTTTTTTTCGATTTCAAATACTGATATTTGCGCACATTTTTCTGAGTATGCGTTTATGCTGCTATATTAATTAGTGATCAAGCTAAATGTGACTGCTAAACAATATTTATAAACGCAATTCTACGATTACGTGACCAAACACCGTTATTTACATGTTCAGTTATATGAAAAATCTTACTAAGATTACATGATTTCAATTATTAAGTATTTAAAGGTTATTTAATCACTCTGACTTCCATATATAGCTACCATAATTAATTTTCATTGACACGATAATAAAGCTTCTTCGAAACAAAATGCATATCCTTAGTTACGAAATTAAATGTAAGATTTTCATTAATATTGACATATTTATGATCCTGTGCAGACGTCAAATAAATTTAACTCTGCTGGAACTAAAACCAGTTACTTCCCGTTTCTGCAACACAATGAGATTTCCGGAAATGTTAAACTGAGAATAATAATGGCAATTTACACTATTTTGAAGTATTGTGACCGAAATACATAATGACTACAATTCAATTTTCTTAACTTTAATTTATTAATACAAACTACAAACACAAGCAACTAACCAGCTTATTTGCAGATGACATCGATTGAAATGTCGGATATAAGGCACTTAGAAGGCAACACTGACTGATATTCTTCTTGTGAAATTAATAGAGCCTATACGGTCAGTATTTATAAAGAAGAAGATTTTCATGCGAGACAAATTTTCAATTCATTATTATTAGGCACTTGAATAAAATAAAAAGATAATAAAGATGATTTAAATATCCAATCAAGTAGCATACATAACTATCTGGAAAACGAATAGTCAATCTACTATGTTATTTTTTTTCAACGGATATATAAAGATAATCCACATATAATAAAGTTCCTTTCAAGAAACGTCTCATTTGCAAATATCAATGTCCATCTTCAATTATCGCCGAACTAATATTTTCGAAGAAACAGCTTTTGTCCATCATCAATATTAAGCTTCATAACGTGGACGGACTGCAACACAGCGTCGTCAAGTCGTCAAGACACAATGTTAGATCGAATTATTGCCTCCACAAAGAAGGGTCTTAGACAAATTTGATTATGTCGTTCTTATAAGATATACTATTGCTTTCATTTGTTGGGAAGTGAGTGGATTATATGTGCCCTTTTATAAATAAGTAAATAGGTAACATTCCAGTACATTGACAATGTATTCGCTGTCACCAAAAGACAAAGTTACACACATATATGGGCAAGAAATAAACGTAATTAAATAGATTATTCTGCACTAAAATTTCGAGAAAAAAGAAACCGAATCCGTTATGTATCAATGTCTAATGTTTGGAGTCTGATATCATATACAAACCCATTTCATCGTATTTTGAAGATACACGCTGCACTAATGTCAACATTTTTAAATTTACATTTTAATTAAATATGTATTAATATAATATGTACGCCGTTGCATTAATTATCAATTCACGTATGCACTTTGTATAAATAAAGTTACTTAACAACATTTCATACCTAAATATCTACAAAAATATGACGATAATAGCACACCAAAACTACCATATTACGTATTAATACCTAATATAAAACAATTTAATAATGTTGCAGGACATAGTAAACGCACATTTGAAATCAATCTGACATCTAGGTATCATATTATCAATGTTTTGCTCATAGAAACACCAGTCTTCATACTTTATTTTGAGAATTGTTTTTGCATCCTTTTCGGTACATTACATACATGGCAATAATTATAACTCTTGAACTACAAATGTTGCTTAATTATATGCAATTAAAAATACATTTATGTACATGTCTTCTCCCAGATGTTGCGATAAACACGTTTGCGTTTATTTAAGTTCATCTTTCAAATCATATGCCACAAATACGAGACGATAGCTATAGGATCTAAAACTTGTAATTTTTGTACGGAACATGCGTTGGTAAGCTCATTGGAGACTCTCTAACTTACAAAATTTCTGAATTCGTTTACTTATATTCAAAGATTAAACTATAACATGTGTTATATATATTTATCGCCTGCTTTTTAACCGGCAAATACCATTCTTATTTTACCAACTCATGTAGATCAAGCCTAAAATGTAGTTTATTTACTTGACAACATGTCAAAACAAACACAAGTATCATGTTTTTCCATGGAACAATATGTTATTTTAAGCATTAACACGAGTGGTCATGACATTAAGATCCTAAAATATCATAAACTATAACTCCAGATACGTTACGGATTAAGTGCAACAAAAGATTATTTTAGTATGAAAAGTTCACTCACGTATCAATTTAGAACTTTATATTCTAGGATAATATCATTTTAATCGAGGCAACATTTTCAATGCAACAATTGCATGTAAACTTACAGCATCCGGAGATTAATTCATCCATTATTACTTTGCAGATTTCCCGAGGCAGCATTGCGGGTTCAACAAAGGGTTGTAGCGCAACCCTTTCATCTGACATCAACACACATCGTCCCCTCCCCGCGAAAATGGCCAATCTCAGTTTTGGCGCGAAAATGGGTTCTTAGATTTTCGCAATGGTGAAAACGACCCGCTTCTCCCGCGAAGAATTCCAAGGTCCTATCCAATCGGCTTACAAAGCTATACCCATGTAAATGTGTGCGAAAATTTCCAAAGTAAATGAGAATAATTCCAAAGTAAATGCGGCGGATGAAAAAAATATGAGAAAATTGTCTAACTCAAGCTTTCAAAAAAAAAAACACACGTCACTTTAAACATTATGACAAATGAAGAGATATTTAAAAAGTCATCATTCAAAGTTTAAGCTTCTTTCTGTAATTAAAAACAAAAAGAGATGTTTCCTTCTCCTGAAAACTTGTAAATATTGAGGTTGGCCATTTTCGCGGGGAGGGGACGACATAGTATCCCTATATTTTCTCTGAACGCTAGCCCTGTAGACAGTGGTTCATTTTTGTTGTGTCAATATGTTAAAACTAGAACAATTTGAGAAAGAAATACCATACTTTTGCAATACTAAGACAAGTTCATCAGAGAAGTACGTAACGCATACCCAAATATAAATATTATTAAATTTGTGTCGCGTTTCCTTTTAAAGTCATGGATAAAAATAAAAAAAACGCACTAAAATTACTTAGTTAATTTTGTATTATCATGTCTTGTTACGTACATGTAGCACAAGAAGCAGCATGTACATATATCAGACATTGAAGTAACATCAATCATGTTTACACGTAAAAGTTCAACGTACGACCTCAGGTGTCTGTGACATGATTTCACTTTTATATGAGATAATTGAACACAGAACTCCTCGTTTCGTTGCTTATTATAAACTTAAATTGTTGCGGCTTGATAAAATTAATGGATTGCGGTCGCAGATACTTCTTCTGAACGCGTCAATTATCCGACAAATTAAGCCTTAAGATGTACAGAATATCTAGTTGCATAAGAGTTGATAACATAGTAAACCAATTTGGTATTGCTTGTTAATTCAAATGTGTTAATAACTTTGACATAAAACATATTTTAACTGTTTTTTAATAATGGGTACCTGTTCATTTCCATATGTTTCAACATGCAATGGTTTGTATTATTTTCTTTTCGATAAAATCGACTTTCTTGCGAACAAAACCTTCTACATGCTTACTCCAAACATTTATATATAATTATGGCTTACAACTTGTACATAATAAAACACAAACAATAAAGTTTCTACAAACTTCGACTAAATACATCAATTAAAAAAAGTCCTCCCTTAAATGTGTGAAACTGTCTCTTTAAGATAAATTGGGGTCTTATCTGATTACATGTGAGTTTTTTGCATATTTTTTTTAACAAAATATAAAGCAAATGAAATGGTAAAAACACGAACCATATACTATTCCATTCACAGAATACCACTAAAATGGTTCATATTTCAATTTGACGTGTAAATGTTAAATAATAGAAAATTTACCTTCGTAAGGGAACACACCATAGTTTGTCATTAACTATGTCATTTAAACTAACCTGGTGTAAATTCACTAACAAGCTGGAATTGCAGACTGGAAGAAAGTGATGATTTATGCGGAATTATGTTCATGTTAAGTTAACACCTAATTTTACATCTTCCAAATGAGTTTCAATGGCATCAGTAATTCGGTTCGCTTGGCAATGGTTGAAAGTTACACGTATTATACAACTGAATAGTTTTTAATAACATAACTTTTGTAATATAAGTATTGATTTGAACATTGCATAGGAACGACTTCATGCCACTAATAACGATACTATTTAAGCTGTTCAATGCATTTGTTTAAATGCCGTCTTTCTTAATGTTTAAGTTTATCTTCTTTTCAATTGTTTAATATATGAATCGCACAATCTTATTAAATAAGTAATTTAGTTAAAAGGTTGAGGTTAAGCCTGATATTTAAGAAGAGCGTTTACCTCTGTTAATGCAAAAGGAGAGTTACACGTGTTTACAAACTATTGAAAATACGTGTTATGATAGTATGTGTTCGTTTTGATGTTATTCCTCCACATCACAGCGATGACAGGGAAGCCAAAGAGGTTGATAAACACACGATCTTAACCAACATGTTGACAGTTTTATTGATTTCCTTTATCACAGAAACTCTAAGACGATTATAACAAAACAAGCTTTATCAGCAAACACAAACTATAAGCAAATGTCATCTTAATGAGAGCCACTCTTTGTCGGACGTTAACATTTGTGAATAAGGGTAATTTATTAATATTCCCTTTGCGGGTTCTATGAATGTAATGTTATTAATTAATGTTAATCGCTGTATCATAGTGGCTTTTGACTCGTGTTAGACTATAAGATAATGAACTGTAATGGTTGTCCAAACATGATATGAGCCGTTTGAGAATGCCTCTATTTAATATAAGAAAGTATTTAGTATTTGTATATTTGAACATATTGCTTTAAAATTGTCTTCAATTAAATCCTGGTAGTTCTGGCACGTTCTTATACTGAAACCATATACATAATTTTCTAATGACATCGCTTTAAAACATGGTCTAGTTGTTTCCATCCTTATAATTATCCTTTAGATGATTAGGTTAGATTAGAATAAGATAAGATGATTATATTAAAGGCAAGATGAAAAAGGATGTAACAAGATAAATGCCAATACTTGACAACTGACAAATCAAGAGGACATAGGGCGGATCGATAAAATTTGTTTAATTAAGCTGGTAAAATAAACAGAGCTTGATATGGATTACCAACATAACTTCTTCATAACAGTTACCTATATAATGCGATACTTTTGTATATAGGATTCTGAAAAGATGTACTTATTAAATTCTGTAACCTTTTTTAAAACGTGGTACTCAGACATAAATGTATTCGTGCTCATACGTATTTGAGCATCATCCTATTATAAAACGTGGTAGTCAGACCTATATGCACCTGTGCTCGTATGTATTTGAGCTTGATCCTATTATAAAAAAAAGTGTACACATACATCTATGCAATCGTGCTCGCACGTATATTAATTTTAAAATATTAATACGTTTATAACCTGTGTCATCCAAACACAGGTTAAATCATTTTGATAAGCTTAAATAAATGGTTACTAGTGCTTTCATTTACTGACTGAAACTGTTTTCATGTAAAATTTGCATCAAAGTCCAAATTATCTTATAGTAGACAATTCGTTAGAGTGAAGTTAGTAGAACTTAGGTTACTGCTTTAACGCAATTCCAGAATAGATAATCAAAAACCAAGATAGTACATGTACAATAATTAAAATCCACACACGCGATTAAATGTGATTGTGCAATTTTATATGGCCAATTTATTCAATTCAGGCATTTGTGCAGTTTCTTGGTCTGTTGAAAAACAAATTGATTTAACAAATGTACATGTAAGTAATTGCAGTTGCAAAAAGGGTCCACACTTATGGATGTGAATGCCATATGGTAAGACAACCTTTAACCTTTGCAATTTAAATATTCATGTCACAAAATCGTTGGATAATGCATGTTTTCATTATTACTATTATATAACATAGCTTATATTCACAGGTCAAACGTAATATCTATGTAAACAACGTGCATTGACACATTTGTACACGAACATGTGAAATAGAAACACGATAACTTATGATAGTGTAGACCTGATTCCCTTCTAAGATAAAGTATGTTCTCACAACGTGCGACACTTGTAAACAAATAAACCCGATAACCATCTGCGATTGAGCTTAACTTGACATAACTGTTCTATTGTCATATGTTTATATAAATCAGCATGCAGTGGTGTTTTAGTTTGAAGCGTTAACACTACATAACTATCGTTTATGTCAACGTTATGACATTTGTGTTGTTTGATTGTTATAGTTGAATTTACACATTATAGGCAACACGGCAAAATAAAATGTTGTTTGCGTAATCTAGCTCAAATTGCCATATTGCATGTTGTATAAAAGGACACTTGTTGGTTCTTGTACAATTGTACTGCTGGCATGTCCTCTAATGAAGCATTAAATTACCAGCTAACTGCCAATATAATGTATATAAACAGCTTGCTATGCTCATGTGTTTAACAGCGCAATATCGACCGAATTATGTATCTGCGTAAGTTGTATTGTCCGTAACATTATGTTGGTAAGCTTGTACTTAACAACCTTACACATGGGCCTTCGCCTTCCTTCTAGATATAATGTGTATACAATCTATAATAAAATAAAAATAAACTGTATGTATACAAATGCAACATACTTGTCCTATATGTATTTTACCAAGTTGATACGACACTTAACATTGTAATCATTTTTATTGCCATGTGACGTGCATGTAATTCATGTGAAATAAAGCTTATGCTACTATAATATAAGGTTATCATATAGCTTTGTTTAAACTACTATGATATATTTGGACTAGTATACAGCTGGTATACCACATTGGACGAGCCGATGGGCGATGTATGCCAACTGAGTTACGGAGTCGTGGCAATGACAGTAATACGAACGAAGCGTATGTTACATCAGAGCCAATTTAGGTTTATTTACAAAAGTGTTGTTACATCAGAGCCAACTTAGGTTTATTTACAGATGTTGTACTATTAATACAGTATACACGGATGACTGTTTGGGAAACAAACACTTTGTGTCTACGTTATTTCTTAGCAGTAACATCACATCAGCGAGAGGATTATCCAGACATCAGTTTACAATATTGGTGTTTGTTTTTTCAGCACGTTCACACACTTCTTAGTTCACCAGCTATCTAACATACCAGTTTGACACTCTTCGAAATAACAAATACACAGGCGTTTGTAAGTGTCATTTACAAACGGTCAGTCGCACTATTTGTATTGTGTTTGTCGCTCACCGTATGTGATAATGAAATAAGATATGAGAGAACTTTTGTTGATACTTGTTTTGTCGCTCAGTAAGATGAAAAACCGTCTGACCCAATTCACAAGAAAAGAAAAAGCCATGATTTGACGTACCGTATTTATTACACATATTCCAGCAGAGTGCGATTAGTGCTTGACTCCCAATGATGTCTAGGGTGTTTCATTATTGTTATATCTTTAATATCAGCTGGTGCTGTTTTCAGACCATCACTTAATTATAATTCGTAAACGTTATGATGAATCCATTAAATCATACCGATATAATTCTAATAACGTCGAAGACAATAAACGCCGAATATATAATCCCGATCTTTTCAGACAAGTCAAGTTACTTTATGGCTTATATGATTACTTAAATCCTAAAATGTTCATCCAATGTTCCTGAAAAAACAATTGATAAAAGGAGATTAATTTTGACGTGCCTGAAATCCAGTAAAGGTTAATTTATTGAATTAGTCATATTTGAATTGCCCATATATGTACGTAGGTTAGAGCTAATATAATTACGTTGTCTAATAAGGAAAAGAAATAAATCAACTCTTGGAACGAAAACTGATGTCAGTGCTCCCGAGTTGTATGGCTCTATCTCGATTAGTACACGAACGCGAAATGCCTTCTGTCGGTAACGTTTATAGCATTAAACCATATATATTGTGTGTAGATGGTATACATATGAATTAATAAAGTTTCTTCAATTGTTATGTATTACATATAGTACATATTATAATAAATATACGTTGTGTAAGTATTATCGAGGTCACTGGATAAGGCAGAGATGGCTGTTGTTGAAACAGCAGCAGTTTCAATATCATAAATGAAAGTCATGGCATTTTAATGTATACATCTTTGTATTGTCTAATCAGTATTATAACGTAACACGTGGTTTCTTTTCAAGCCCGTTGCTTCATAATAAAACATAATGTGTGTTATTACTTTGAGATGAAATTAATCATTCCTGTGTTTGAAAAGACGCTTGAAACACAGGAGATTAAATCAATTATTCCATTCACTGTTCCAACCATCTCATAGTTGTCAGAAACAGCTTGCTACAAAGCCCTAATTATCTATAATGGTAATTAAAGTTCACAAATGACACTGTCACTTGTTAATATGGGGCTCAGTGGTGCAAACTTTATTTGTCTCTAAGAAAAGAAGGTTTATACCACAAGTGCAGCTAACTAAATCAAGTCGTATTGCATGTGGTTTAATGCTTCGAGTAGATACAGATACAGATATATTTACAGTCCATATTAGTAATTCCATAAATGACATAAATATTCTTAAAAGTTATGTATTTACGTGGCCTATATGTTTATTTGTAATGAATTACCCTGCCATCTGCTTCTATTCGTTATAGATGAGGATAAATAAACACATGTTTGCACACGTTATTACTTGCTGAATTTCAATTGACTGCATGTTTTTCTTCTTTCTGATCAAATTCTGTTTTGAGAATACTTGTATTTATTATATTTATATATAACGTTTTGTACAAATTAATAATCGCTTGTACGAGTAAAATAATATGACTGCATCTATCATCTTACAGCTTTTTTAAGGAATACAAAACACAAACACAATATCATACTAAGAGCTTGTTCTAGGGAAAACATATTCTGAACTGCTTATTTGCCTATACAATTAACAGTCAAAATGATGTGAGTGTTAAACAACCGAGAAAAAAAACATACACCGGACATTAAAACTATGCATATATCAAGCAATATTTGTGTTACGATTGAGTATATAGTTTAAAACAAAATATGTTCATTTGCGACTATTTTATTCTTGCTGAAGTTTAAAAAAGTAGTCAAACACATACAATATGATATATATTACAACATAATACAATACATGATGGGTTTTTACAAAATGACATTTTTTATTGTCCCAAACCTTGAAATTAAACCGTAAATAAAAAGATGCCACTAAATAAAAATATGAGGTATCAAAGCTTTGTCGGTACAGATGGACATATATACGAAGTGTGGATGTGGACAAATAAAGGCACCAATCGATTAAAGTTACAGTTTCCATCGTAACCAGTATGCGTATAAAGAAACAGGTTATATGACTTTAATGACTGTGTAGTCAACATACATCACAAAATGTATAAAAGAAGAGCGCATATTAAGTGATCGAATTAAAAAGCTTTGCCTCGGAAAAATGGTTTTGAGGTGTTGAGTTATATTTAACTACGCATGTCATTACATAAAATAATTTTTGGTTTCATCTGACAAAGCAATAAATGGTAATAACATGATTTAAATAGATTGATTTTGCCAATGTTGAATGTTTTGTGTTTCTTAAAGTAATTTCGCATATCATGAAATTAAATTTAAACGTACATGCGTATTGTTATTCTACCCTGAAATAAATAGCACAAGTATAACCCTGTTTTAATATTTGTAGTAGTAGTATTAGTATTAGTATTATTTCATTTGATCACGGTTTCAAATAATCCTACATATACATAAGTATGATCGCTGGACAAATGCGTCTTTTGCAGAAATAGTTCGCTACCCACTCAAACCATCTCTTTCTTTCATGATTTGTAGTCCGAATCTATTAGCAATAACACTGCCATGGTATTACACTTATTGATTTGCTGACGCCGTTAAGCTTTCGGTCCCATGGATACAATTGGAGGATGTTCACAGAATAATTGATTTGCTGGCATCATTAATATCGGTCATTAGTAATCAATGGTCAAAGTTTATGGACGTACATAGCTGTAATACTCATTTATTGTGTTGTATTTGTTGTTAGAAATTGTTCGTGATTTCTAACTTCATATACATCGCTTTTACAGTGAATGATATACATTTCATAGATGGGGAACATTAATGAGCTGTTTATGATTTTTTTGTTGCATTTGCAAGTGGAAGTATATAATGTTTTTAGCAGAGTATACAGCGGGCTTCTACAATTGAGATTGAAAAATATCATAGACGGAGTCAAGGCTTTGAACCCATTTTTTTTTAATATGTCTAATCATATAATAAATCAGCTTAAATATGATAACAAAGTTATTACTCAAAAGATGTGTTTGTGTAGCAATTTGTGGCATTGATGTATGATCATTACCATTTTTAATGTTTTTAAACTAATTGATTATCATTTTATTTATGTTCTCATTAATGTGTTTTTGTTTCACATGATGATGTCCTTAAAAGCATTGTACATTTAGCGTTTATTTTAATAAACCATATTTATTTTACGATATTATGTATTCATTTCTAATTCTCAGATACAGACACAGGAGCATGTGTTAAAATGAAAACGAAATAACGAACACAATCTGACTCTTGATCCGTATAAAAGAAATGTTAACGATATCATGAGCTAAGCAGAATCAAATGCATATGACGTTCTTAATTTTTTGTAACTAAAATTGATTTTATATTTTAAAACAAAACAACCAACGTTTGCAATAAACAATGACTTAAATGTTATTTGTTTTCATTTTAACAGCTCGAAAAAGAAATACTTTTTAATAATTTCCATAATTACGTGTTCTGATTAAATGCGCTTTAACCGCATGTATTTCATATCGCCTTTCTTCTTAGCGTAGTGTATGGTATATTGTGCATTTCTTACAAAGACTCCAAAACTGCTTAGCGCCATATAAATTCACTTACCCGTATTTAAGGAATTGATTATTCCATGAAAACCCGTTGTTATTCCATAGCATTAAAACATTGTATGATATCCGCCTCAACAAACATCGTTTCCACTTTGTTAATGGTCAGATGTCATAATTTACAAAGAGATACAGATCAAAATTTGTGCCTGTCCACATTTAATCGATAAGCCTGCTAGATTCGATATTACGCCTGCCTTCCTCGTGTATCAGGCGACAACTTGTTACGAACTGGAGATTTCTAACCGAAAATTATTCAGGGCACATCGGAATTACCAATTGAAGAGACTTGCAGTAATTGTCTTCGAATCAGTCAATGTTCTTGAGGATGGCGTGAATTGTAAACATGAGTTTTACCAATATTGGGTCCCAAATGCAACTGCCTCGTTGATTTGATACAGCATGGCAGAGCTACAGAGCAGTATAATTTAAGGGGACCTGATAAAATTGTTTATCGGTAAAGTTTGAAAGCAGATGTTGTTACAAGCTCGCAATGTATTCCGTAAATAAATGCACTTATATTTATATCACATAACAGTTAATTAGACAAATTTGCTCGAGCACTCGAATACATAGCATGAAACAGGTGATCAATGTTTTCAACTTTGCTACAGGAGTGATTGAATCAGGATTTCAACGCAAAAAAGAGCTGTAAATCTGTAGTTTTCCAGTCATTAGGACACTTACAGATTACATAAAAATGCAATGAAATGCAGCAAATGATGACTCATCAGACGACATTTATTTCTGCTGATTAAGTTTTCTCTGACAGAAGCGATAGATCACAAATTTCCCAATGTGAGTTGAATATTCAAAACATAGTATAGCACTTACATTTAAAAGGACATACTTGTCGAGGTAACGAAAATACATGTTCACGATTTCATCACTAATAGAGAGGTTTGGCGAAACGTATTCTCATGACGACAATGATTCTCATTGAATAAAATATACACAAAACAATGACTGATTTGTTCCATGAAAGTATGCATGTAAAGTAAATGGTATTTTTCATTGACGTTGACGGTGTCTACATCGACGTCCCTGTTGTTTGCACTAAAGGTCGCATGCTAGTGCAATTATTATTATCGCAATAGCATACTACGTCTTAAAAGTAATTATTGTAATAAAACAGTTTATTTGTTTGAAATATTTCGTGCAATGTCATAACAGCATACAATAAAGCGTTGGAATTAATATAACAACAAATATAACATCAGGAATCATACGTTTATACACAGTTTTGTGTCCAGTAAAGATGTGTTAAATTTTCTTAGAAACATCAACACTCGCTGTTTCTACATAGTTTTAGCCTCAAATTATTTACTTTTTATAAATGAACTACGTTTTCGTTATGTTACTCAAAAAGACAAAGGTATATTTACTTAAAAAACAAACACATTTTGTGTCTGTTTCTGTCATCACTCTACAAATGTTTTCTCGAGTAGCAGAATTAATCACAAAACACACAAGTGTAAATAAGCATACGCCTTATAGCATCGAAATGCACATATCAAAGCAAATACTTATATTTAAAGAAATTAAACTTAACCCAATCACTTATGTATACTACATTGCAATATCTTCTTTCGCCTATACAAACATTTTCATATGCATTACTATTGCTATCAAGGAATTCCAAATGTCTGAAAAATTACAAAACAATCAGCCATTAGATACAAATTGAACAAAGCGCTTATTCGTACACAACAACGACATTTTACATCATAAATTGAAAACAGTCGAACATTGAACTACCGCAATTTGTACCAACAATTACAGCAAAACGTGGCTATATTGAATAGCTCGACAATCACTCAATTGTATCATTCTTCCCGAAAGTGAACAGAGACACATACACAACGATATGAACTCATACAATTCCCTCAGAAAGCAATTATATACCAATAGCATTCATCATTTTACTGCACGACAATAACTTACCTGTTTTATATCACGTTATCGCTCGCTTGTTTTAATTTTGCAGATGGTTTTTGCGAAATTGCACACAGTTTTACACAATGTCACCCTCATCACTAACTAATGCTTATCAAAAACGTATTTCTGAACATGCTTTATCGGAAGAGTCGAATGGCCAAACGAATTCATCATGAACATCCTTTGTGATCACACCAGTTCTCGCTATCCACAAGGAACAAATATGTCATCTTATATAGATCACTGATTCTAATGGAAATGTGTATGTTAATATTATCAATATAATCATTATATATTTCTTACATTTTTAAAATGAAAATAAAGTATTGTGTTTCATTTGTGTACAAAAGAAAATGCCACACCAGTTCTTTACCTCTGCCGAACGTATGCGCACTGCACTCTCTAGGTTTATTCCTGATTGCGAAATGTTGATTGCCTAACTAAAGTTATGAGACTGACAAATAAAAAACAAGCATAGTCACACATATTGGAACTTTAACACCTGCGACACGGGCACTCATATATTGCAGTAAGAGGCTTAAGGAGATGCGCAACTAGTCCACAAAGGTTTTATGCGTACAGCAATGGTAATATGTTTGTTGACATATAAGATTTCCCTGGAGCTCAAAATGTAATAGAAACAAATATATATGTGAACATGGAAATATAATATTGTTCACACAGATACATCTGACTTAGAATCACGAAGCACAGTATAAATTATAAGACACTTCATAATAACTATATAACAGGTTCTGAAACAGATCACCAATGAATTAAACTTTGCTGAGATATGGCACATACTCGTACTAGAAACTCACAGCTGCATCAAAGCATTTAAACTGCAGTATGAAAACGGTGGACACTGAACAATTGGTATATGCAAAATGCAACAGATCAGAAAATGACGATTGTTAGTTGAATATGTTTTCTTAGACAGAAGAGACGGTGCGCATAAGTCCTATACATGCACTATATTTACATTTTGAATAACATAAATTGCTCTTGATCTAGAGCTTCTTGATACAATATATGAATCTACAAGAAATGTACCATACAGAGACAATGTATGCAATTACTGACACAAATATATTACAGAGAAACTTCATGATTATAAAAGTTGCGAATTGTCAGGAAAGAAAAGTTCCCAAGGAGACTAACCTGATTATTCTTAAACATAATCATGTCGTTGTTTATTGCCAACAAAACACATCTGAGCAATAACTATATTTAACTAGGTATAACGTTGATATTTTAAAAGACCATACATTTTAGTAGTAGCAAATATTACCACTGCCATTAAGAAACTGACATTTGCACTTCTTAAATATAACATATGAATTCGAAGCAAAAACAACCATTGAATTCAGAGAAACGGTAATTACGACCTATTTTTAGCAGAAAATTGCACTCACTAAAGCGGGCATTCCTGCATGCATTTATTTTTCATTAAAATGAAATCATTTTTGAAATGATTAAATCGTGCAATTGTGCAATTTATTAGTGATCCAAACGTGAAAGGTCATATACCACGGAAAAGGGACACAATAGTACCGTTCCGGTGTCCCAGTGGAGAGCTTTAAGAAACAAAACCCGATTTCATGTTTGTTATGTAATTGAGTTTAACAACTCATGCTGGCATGTGCGTCATAAGCGGATTGTTCAATATCATGTTCCACAGTCTGTTTCTTGTGTAATCGTGACACGCGTCAATCTAGGCGGCATTTGTCCGCTTTTCCTGAGATAGGACATTGGCAAGGCTACCGAAGTAGGACATTGGCAAGGCTACCGAAAACCGAACTGGTAATTTTATAACAAGTGTATAAATGTTGTATTCAAAGAGTCACTGTACTCGACCTAGTTGTAAATGTTCAATAACTAATGTAATCGGTGTATTGTGGAAAATTAAAATGAAACATTTTGTTAAGTTATTCAAACTTAATTGGTGTATGTACACTGACCGTAGTGGCAATGGTTTTTTCTCACTGGTTCGATAACAGCAAACATGCAGCATTATATAACTATTGTGTCTTCATCTTTATTGTATTTATGTTTATTTTTGAAAATTGAAATATCATACACATTTACAATGTGTATAGTGTGTCTGTTTATACATGTTTGAAACACCACATATGAATTTGAAAAGAAAGCCGAACACTAAATAACAAATTCTGTAGTTTGCATGAACAAGTTCCAAAAGTGATAAATAACGTAGACCATACATAATTACTACATGCTTTTTAACGCCCTACTTATCAATCTATATAAAATTAAGCCGGATATCATTAATATAAGTTATACTTTGTTCGCTCCAAAAAGCCGACAAATATAATTTACCAAAAGATATTCGTTTTTGAACGGTTCAGAAATAAAAAAAGGGACATTTGTTGCCATCAAGGATATATTTTTGTCACAAAATGAAAGCGTAGGCGACAGTAATTTCATAAAGATGTGGTAAATATTGACAGTGATAACACCGCATTGACGTAAATTAAGTGACCATTATCCGACAGTGCATCTAAAATGTGGATTCATATTTCATCCTACGCATACACTATACAATGCAAGAATGGGATAGATGATAGAAAATTATAAAATCGAGTCATGCATGCATACGTGAATGTATTTTGTAAAAATGATATAAAAATGCACCATCTACGTTAACATTGTTTAATACTTAAGAGTTTTGCAATTATAATTTCACATTCATTTTACGTTAATGTCGTTTTAAAATATCGACATCTTAATGCATACCTGGCTTTAAGTGACATTCAATACAAATAAATAATTCTCACGTAAGACTTAAATATTTAAACATTATTTCGTTTACAAATGACGGAATTGTTACTTTTTTTTACAACACAAACATTCGATAGTGTTTTCATAAAAGTCATTATATAAAAGTTATTTTAATTGCTGCACGTTTCAATTTCCAATTTCTTCTGTGTCAAATGGAATCTCGGCCTTTTATTGATATGGTTACCAACGAAAACATTAAGCCAATTGTAATCTTCGCAATCATTTACATTTCGCCTCTTTATTACGTTCCGGCTTGCTAAACGAACTGAAATAATTGCTGTTTATGGATCAGTAGTCTTAATGCAGCAACACACACACATTTCAAATGATGCTTTTTTGTTAAAAAAGAACAAGAAATGACGTAGTAAAAAAACAACTAACATCGCTTTTACGACAATTTTAATATTTTGTGCATAATATGTTTTGCTCAACATACTTCATTATCTTAACCTTATGTTAAATATTGTTTAAACAAAATCATCGTCGACAACAACAACAACAACAACAACAAAAAAATGTCGTAATAGTAAAGATCACAGTTTTAGTTGCAATCCAATACTTAATGCAATATTAATGCAGTGACTAAAATATATTTAGGAAGGTGAAAATTTAATGTGTAAACAAACATGCAAAGTCATTTTCATGCACAGTTGGACACTTATATGTCAGTTTGTTTCAACGTTCAAGTGTCGTATTGCGAGATTTTACTTTGCTCAGTTCGTATTGTATATGTGCTTTTTTTCGTTTGTCCGACATAAAGGACGTTGCTCTGTTGCAAATGATGTCATATATTTATATTATATTAGTAACTGTGAACGTGAAAAACAATTTTATCTGGGATTTGTTGTAAATCAATAGATGTAACATAAACCGACAATTCGAGGACAATAACTTCGGTCAAGAATTTCGTCTAATATAAATCTATTTTATGGAAATCCCTTGACATAAACGTTAAGTGAAATCTTCTGAGAGTTCAGGACGTACGTTATTACGACAAAATAATTTGTGTTCATTACTTGTACATGTTCTTGAATTACACAATTGGTAAAGCATCCCAATCCAGATTAACATACAGTATTGTTACATTATTACTTCATAAGGTAATAATCTCCATATAGTATTCCAATGGACGACAAGCAGCTAGCATGTAGATTTATTGTTGTCGATGTTAAAAATTTACAATGTTTCGGTTGTACCTTTGTTGTTAAGTCTGAGTCATTTGATGTTCAATATTTATCAACAATATGCTCTATAGATTGTTTGAGTTTTGTTCTTACATGCCATAACCCAATATAAAACATAATACTACATTTGAAATCTATTTTGTGGAAGTTTATTATTAAGTTTTCGTTATACATGTTTATTGCTTTATACAACTGTCACTATGGAGGTGTGGTGCTGCCCATCACAAGTGCCCCAACGTATCATGTAAGTCAAAGTTAAAGTAAGTCATTTGCCAATTAGTTATTACTTTTCGTCTTTTTAAGAATTTTAATCAAACTCAAAACAAACCCGCATATAAACACACGCCTGTGAGATCTGTTGTATATATTAAAGTAAGACCTTTAATTATTTTCTTTGCTTACACTACCTACAAAACTGAAAATGTCTTTCATAAATGAATGAATATCGTACATCGAGGTGAAAAGATGAAAAACAAATAATGCTCTATCACATCATATGTATTAGCAATAGTCTATTTTAAAATAAAAGTAAGCCACTTCACAGCCATTATTTTGATGCAATGATTACATTTAACGTTCTGTTAATATGTTTCTATTTTCGGAATGCCTATCCTTGTCTGTACTTGAACATATCGTTTCACGATTTCGCAGATATAGCCTACATTTGCTATGTGCTTGCTAGCAAAGAGACAAATAAATATGTGCTAAATATAGCGACGCTGAAATATAATTCCAATTAATATGATAATAAACTGAAAAAAATATTTCTGGATTTGTCAACACGACATTTATTTTTGAAAGATTTATTTGCACGAAAAGTTATATTCGACTGTTTTTGGTGAATTATTAACTATGAACAAAATGCATCATAATCTGATTTAAAAAACAATCCTTAGCTTCAATTACGTTTGTTGTAGTCGTTTGAATCCAATGTACGTTCACTCATTGAGAATCTACAGATATGTATTCGTCATATTTAAAACAAACACATGTTTCTTGAGATGTGGCCGTCCTTGTGCCATTAAGAGCATTTTACCCTTTTGTTCAAGTATGTATTCTATTTACATCTTTCCAATCGCTGTTTCGAACATCTTTGCATATACATCCAGTCTCAAAAGCTCAATTATGCATGTTATTATAAATAACAAAGGACCATGTATTTAGCAACATTCTTTCTGAGTGTAATGTACCTTTTGGTACACTTATTATTAAATAAGTCCAATTACACAAACAAAACACAAGCACACTTTTATACTCTAGATCCTTCTAACAAAAATCTAGTAATCATGCATTGCAATAACGTTTTCATAGTGAATCGGGGGAAAACAATATTATAAGGTTGGTATATGATTGACAAAATAAATATCAACATATATAAAACAAAAAAAAAATCAACGTATTTCAAAAATCAATTCATTTTCAGTAAATCGAGCGTTAAGCAGACAAAGATGGATAATGTTCTTTTTGGTTTGGTACAGCCTTTAATTGTTTCATTTGATTGTGTTCGGAAAACAATGACAAATCTTTCCATTTATCAAGCCATTGTTGAGGTGCGTACGATCGCATTCTTTCTTATACTGCTGAGCCCTTTCAAGCCATGGTAAGAATAAATGAGGTGTTTGTTTTAAAATCGTATACACAAATTCACTACACGCCGTACATGTACGAATTTTCATGGCTAATCGGACAATATTAAATACGAAAAACAGGTATATCCTTAAGTAACTAACTAAAATCAGAGCGCTGTCTAAACGATAACAAGAGAAAAGACATATACCGTGTTTATCAGGTTTTTCATTAATCATTGACCATCGAATGAAAAAAAGAGATCCGAGACATAAATGGTATGAAATAAATTATCATTTTAATTCAAATATAAAGAATGAGAAAAATGAAACGGAAGCTGAAACAAGGACTTAAAGAAAGACAAATAGATGGAAATAGAAAGACATACAATCATAAATACATTAAGAGAATATGTTAACTGACAAATGTACAAACCTTTTTTATCAGGTAGACTGCTTAGGGAAACTGAACAGAGCCATAGTGAACATACGTTGTATGTATTGTTCTTTTCGGACACGTCTCATGCACTCACGTCTGATTTGACTGAAACAAAACAAAACTGATTGGTTATCGTTTAAGTTCTTCTTCCGAAAGGTAAGGTAACGTTTGATCGATTCTTATGCTATGAATGAAAAACAATTAACGAATACCCGAAAATACTCAAAATGTCAGTTCAACCATAACAAATTCGCGTCGGCATGTAAACATACTGCTAATGTTGACTATTGGTATGCAATATAATGTTGATTCTTATGTGTAGTTTAAGCTTATTTAAAATGAAAATTGTTTGATACTGAGTTTGGTCGAAAACTTGAAGTGAGTTGTTTTTGGTTCAGATGTTTGTTTGAAACTATCTATTAACTTTGTACATGTATAACCTATTTATTTGTTTCATGTCTTAGAATTAAAATGTTTTTTTTTACTGTTACATTATTGAGAAATAATGTAAAAATAAAACAGGATAGACCATCTAATAAAAGTCAAAATGTGGGCCAAATGACAAAGCTGTTCTGATACACAAACAGATCAGAACTCATACATGAACAGCTCAGAACTCATACATGAACAGTTTTTTTGCCTTTCGCGGTGGCTATAAGTTATTCAATTCAACTGGCATTGTTAGTTATATTGTCAGGTTAAATATACTAATCAATTGAAAGTGAACATTTGTGAATACTTGTTTTATACCGTTAACGGATCCAACCCGAAAATACAAGACCGACAAATGATACTCGACCCACCCGACACGACCCGACACAAAGTGCTACCCGTTGAATCGTTAGCGTTATTATCCAGGTTCAATGTGTTTCTGAACGGAAACGACTCAATGTCGCTGTTACTGTAAAATTTCAATTCTGAATGTCTTTAAAGGACAGTCTTCATGTATAAAAGAAATGAATATCGAATGCTTTGTTATATTTATTTTTACAAAGAACTGTTATACAGATTGTGTCTGTTTCGGATTGAACGCGTGTGCGAAAAAAACTTGACTGTAAGTATTATTCGATGATTTCTTTGTTGTGTAAAACAAATTAAAACAATAATTAAACAAGGCAAATACATATCAGAAAAGAGCACACTATATTTCTGCACGATTATATTAATCTTATTACTCGTTTATACTTTAGTTACCCTGTGTGCTTTATATTTATCACCACTCCAAATGTGCTATTTTTAAAGCATACAAATACAATCTTTGGCTTGCCATTGTTACCTAGACCTTTTGACTGGCGAACATAGGATTGGAATGCGACACACGTTATAAGATATTGGGAATCATAAAAAAATAAAAATCCTGGCGAGTTTTATTTATTGAATGAGAAAAAACATTGACATTTTAACTTATTTTTTATTCGACACCTTGTCTGATCATGTGTTAATATAATCCAACCGTATAGCATACAAAAACAGTCTATAAGCATTGATATTAAAATGTGATTATATATTTTGACCGATAAGCAAACGAACACACAATTATTAGTACAATTCAAATTCATGTGTAAAAATAGCATAGCACTTGGGAGGTGCATACTTAGAAGACCCATTCGTCTTATTTGCAAATGTCAAGCCGAACTTCAATTATCTGCTCGAACTAGGTCTCTCACAAAAGAAGGCTTACTTTGTCATCAACAATAATTTTCATAACCCGCACAGACTGCTAATCAGTGTCGTCAAGACAATGTTTGCATTCAAATAATTACCTCTGTAAAGACGGGTCCACGGCCTTATCGTTATTAGGAAAAATGTATCACATATAGTGTCATTTGAATGAGATTGAGATTATAATCGATAGTTTCTAAGTAGTCTTCTTTAATAATGCAGCTGTTTGAAAACCTTCATTGGACCATACTATGTAAAGGATTGTATTGGAAGAAAGCACACACTATACACATACTACTTAATGATGCACCTGAAATACTCGATATAATACGTGTGTGTTAACACTCAGTTGCAGAAAATAGTTTTATTCTTAATAATAAGTTCACATTAAGTATTGCATTCACTCACAACAAACATTAATTAAGCAAATGCCATACAACAATACCCAACGGTTATGCCACTTCGCATGACAAATATACTGCTTTTACCATATTACGTATTTTAATATTAGAGTTAGACAGCCATATTGATGTTTAAACCACGTAAGTGTTCAAGTTAACCGTATTAAAAATAAACAATAGCACTTATTTTTTAATAATATCCTTATACAGTGAGTGATATACAATGATCGATGTGTTTGTGAACAATTGTCGTATTTTTTTAGACTTCTGTCATTCTTGATACTTAAATGATGAAATACCACCAAACTAAATAGTTTAATCATTGCAGACACTTAAAATGTTGTGTTTTGTTATTTATTTATAATAATTAATTTGATGACGAGGAAATATTGATTATGTGATTTTTTAACAGATTTTACACTATCAATATATTTTCGATTTGCTAAGTATTCTATTGTTATTGTGTTTATTACATGGAGTTGAAGATTTCATATAACATTATAGTAATAAAAACATGGGGTCACCAACACAGATTTTTAAAATAATTATAGTGGAAACATATAAAGGAAATATTCTTTTTTCGGATTTCATCAAAAATAAATATTGTTGATCGAATGGTAAAATAACTTTCATTTTCATAGAAAAAAGTGACTTGCTGTTTTTATTAGTTTTAATTGTTTTAGTTTTTGTTTAATTTACAAAAATAAAAGCACGTTTTCGACATAACAAACTAGTTCAAATAATAGCCACGAACCATTAGTTATGTTTCACTTTTAAGTTAAAATTTATTCGTACATTGCTTGACATTTTTTATAAAAAATATTTAACTAGTCTAGGTTTATTAATACCATTGAAATATAAATCATATTACAATGGTTGGAAAGTTTCCGTTCATTCCGAACAAACATGATTTAATTTATAGATATACAGTTTTCGTTTGACTAATTATACTTGTTTTCGAATAAACTGTTATTGCAATTGTCGTAAATGTTAGTTATAGTTTTTACATATCATACATATGTCGCATGTTTCCATAATATGATGTAACTAGTTGTAGTAAACTATGCAAATATCTAAACACAATGCACCTTTGTAACACTAAACGAGAATTATTATTATAAGCATGTTAGATAAGCTCATAATATATAGTCGAGATAATGTATCTGATGTATAATGGCTTTTTTACCAATTGGTTACATAAATATCAATTATGAAAGCAGGTGATTACCACGGTTTATAAGCAAATTTTATTATAAGTAAAGTTGTCACATTAAACAGGTTCAGGATTTTGTATATCATCATACAACACAAATGTGGTTAAGTTTAACTGTAAAGATGTTTAACTTAAATATTACGAATATATTCAGGCATAACCATATTGTCATTGGTATCAAATGAAATCCGTATTGATATTTATTCATTCTTCCCCAAGATTCTTTAAAAGTAATCGTCAATCACACACATCACGAAAATCACGTCATCAACCTGAACAATAAGTTGTTATTGTAAATGATACAGAACTCCAATTTATGTTTATCGATTATAGATGCTCATTACTGACATACATTTTACAGCGCGTTTAATTGTATTTGGCGGTCATTTGTGTGTGTATTCCCCACATAACAAGGCCATGTTTTGTTAATATCTCAAATAAAAACATAACATCCATAGTTTACCTTAACTTTGTTACCATTGGGCTTTTATGGCGCATACGTTTTTTTTAAAATAACATTACATGTGAATATTATTTAAAGATACGGCTATGTGTATATTACACTTATTTCAATAACATAATCTCGTTCTGCTATGAAAACTGATGTACATATTAGGTTAAGAGGTACAAATATACGTCCTACTATATTGTTTTATTTAGACCGTTAATGATTTGATAAAATGACTGCATCTGAATAAGGTCATCATATTTCTATTCTCAGATGACTATCATAGTCTGTACTTTAAAAATATCGTTCAACAATAATACAAATATAGCCCCAATTGTCGATATCAATGACAGACTCTATGTCTATGACAGATCATGTCTACATGACCTTAACATGAAAACAAACAACACATAAAACTATTTGCATGAGCAATCAATATATGTATGTTGCGGTCTTGTAAAAAGGACATATCATCAAGTTTGGTATAACAGAACAGTATTAGGAAAAACCAGTTTGAAGTATATAAAAGCTTTTATCATCAGCATTTCGAGTCAAAAAATGTTCTATAAAACAAAATAGAAAAATAACCCAATAAGGTTAGGCGATTACAGGATATATGGGTTGTCCCTCCCCAAACGAATTGTGTATGTATTTAATTTTTGGAACTGCAACTATGATACTGTCACTTTTTATCTCTTGGATGGTATTCTATTGTGAGCAACAACATATTCACATCCGTATTAAAAAAATATCTTTATTTCAGAATATCAGAATTCCGGTATGGTACTTAACTTCCGAAACGTTTAATAGAAGCATCAATAGCCCCCCCCCCCCCCCCCCCCCCCCNCCCCCCCCCCCCTCCCACCTCCCAATAAAAAGAGTGTTTGCCATCAATTTTCATCTTATGAAAATAACAAATATGTTTGTTTGAATTTAAATATTCACTGTAAAATAATGTGTTACTTACATCGAACACTTTATAAATAAATGAAATTAGTTCAAATGTCTACATTTGTATTCTATTATCTAAATATTACTATTCTTAATAGTAGTCTTTTAGTATTTTTTGTTTAAGTTATTTCTTAAATTTCTTAGTTATTATGACATAAATATATATTATGTTGTTGTGTTGTAAACCACTTTCAGTAAGACACAACATTACAATGGTTTCGTCTGATTGCGACCGGAATTCAATTGCAGAACTCATCCATTTTTTTTCTTTGAGTCCATAAGCAGAATAAATAACGTTTATGGGATATTGGATAAAGCATCAAGCATTTGCACGGCTTCATGGCGATTTTGTTTGTAACATAATAGTTGTTCAGGTATACGAAGTTCTATCGGCAATTGCCTAGCCGCATTTTCAAAGACCAAACTAAGAGATATGGACATAATAAACTTTTATTTTTTGGTAAACGAAACACGAAACTGCGAAATAAATTAACGACCCCATTGTATCGATCTTAGCTCAAGAAAGACAGCAAACAGACAATACAAGAGAAGAGGAGGAAGACACCAATAATCAGAAAGAAAAAAAGTTGTTATCATACATAAAATGTAAAACACCTTTTCATCAATTTGATTTTCGGTGGATGAGTATGTTTTGGACATTTGTCTGTGTCATTATGATGTTGTTGTTTTTTTGTTACAACCTGTCCGCTTTCAGAAACGAATCATTCCTTTAAGCAATGTTGTATACATATAATTATTGCTTTTTGAGTTTAATTGTGCATAATATATGTTGTAAAATCCTTGAGCTCGTACTCAGGAACTGATATTGTTGAACTTATGAAACATTGATTTCGACTGAGACATATTGTTTTGAGATAGTTAAGGTTGTTGAAATAGTGTTCCGAGTTACATCAGAGCTGCTTCTGGTGATTTGTATTTTAATTTTAAATCATTATATCTGCGCACTTTATGTGTGTTTTCCGAGTATTTGCATATGTTGCTATATTAATTAACGAACAAGCTGAATGCGATGCAGCAAAACAATATTTATAAACGCGATATTATGATAACGTGACCAAATACAGTTATTTACAGGTTCAGTTGTATCTTACTAAGATTACATGATTGTAATTTCACGGTTATTTTATCCCTCTGAGTTCCATATATAGCTACCAGATTAAATATTTCAATGTAAACGATACTAAAGGTTCTTCGAAACAAAAGGAATTAACTTTGTTTCACAATTAAATCTAAGATTTATAATAATATTGACATATTTATGAACCTGTGCAGACGTCAACTAAATTTGACTTTGCTATAACTTGAACAAGTTATTTAATGTTAATGCTCTCTTTTGAAAATGGCAATTGCATGGAAAATACGTAACTAGAAAGATGGGTTTGCATCTCATTTTAAGGAACATTTGTTGCAAGAAAACTAAACTTATTTGCTCTGTATACTGCAAATTAACGCTAAAATTTAATTAAGGACATGATATTCGTTGATATTTTGAATTCTATCCAACATGATCGTTAAAGAGAATATGAATAATTACATGTACATGTTATTACAAACCGACTGTGTGGTAATCATCGAAAAACATTACAAAACGGTATACACATGCAGTGTCCATATATATTTGACTTGATTGAACATCAACTGACAAAAAAACGTAGTATATATAGTTTATTTTGTACACACAATAAGGTTTCCGGAAACTTAAACATCAACGGATAATTGCAATAAACAATATTTCGAAGGATTGTGACCGAAATACATAATGACTACAATTCGATTTTCAATACTTTAATTGATTGATGCAAATGTTGCATTTAAAAGCATTACTTATTCACAGCCAAAACCGACCCACTTGCGCTTAACAATTATGCAAACGACATTCATACTTTGATTGAAATGTCAGATATACGGCACTTTAACGGCAACTGGCTGTTAATCTTCTATTGAAATAAATATAGCATTCACGTTGAGTACTTTACAAAGATGAAGTTTATCATGCGAGGATGAGAAAAGATTAATGCGAAGTCATCGACCGCTTATCAATATTATATTTTTCCTTATACAATGATGTCCACGTGAATACGGTGAACAATGTGAACATATAAGAAATGCAAATACAAAACAAAAAACTAAAACAATAATGCTGTTTCTTAGTTCAACGCTGTTTTGTTCATTATAGTTAGTTTAAACCTATTTATTTTAGCTCGATTGCATCGAAAGCCGTAGGCTTATATAAACGCTCTCGAGTCCGTTTCCTGGGACTATAACCAGTACTTGGTGTCTTTGAGGTAGATCAAAGGAACGCTCCCAGTGGGGTTCGAACCCATGACCTCCCGATCGCTAGGCGGACACCATATCCACTACGTCGAGGCGATCTTCATTATAGTTGTTATAACGTCCAGATAGATTGTAAAAGCCTGCGATATCATTGCGATATGGTAGATTTGAATTTAATGCGATGGGTAGTTCATTGATCGATCCGTGTTGTGTAATAGGATATAGCCTATTTTTGTTTTAGTTTTTAAATATTTGTATACTATATTAGATCGTTTTTCCTAAATTTCAGCCCATAGACCCATTTTAAGTCGTAAACTTACCTTAGGAGCACAGAAAGTGTTTTAAAAAGTTACAATATTGAATAAGCTTTAGTATGATGACCATGTGTAAAAAAGTTCTAATTCATTTGTATAAGGCACTGAAATAAAACTTTAAAGAGTTGATTTTAATATTCAATCAAGTAAAAATCATTACTATTTTGAAAATGAATAGTTTATCTACTATGTTATTTTATTCAACGAATAGCTATAGATAATCCACATAGAATACACTTCCTTTCAAGACGCAAACGTCTCATTCGCAAATGTCAATGACAATCTTCAATTTACGAAGAAACAGGCTTTGTCCATCATCTTTGGTAAGCTTCATAACGCAGACAGACTGCCAAACAGTTTCGTCAAGACACTATGTTAGCTTGAATAATTACCTCCACAAAGAAGGGTGTATGACAAACGTGATTTTGTCTGACTTATAAGACATATGTTCGTTTTCATTGGTTGGAGAGTGAGCGGATTATATGTGCCTTTTTATGAATAAGTCAAAAAGGTAACATACCAGTATATTGACAATGTATGTGCTGCCAACAAAAGACAATGTTTTACACATATTTAGGCGAGAACTTGGCGTAATGGACTCATCACGTTTTAACTGTAATGTTCTGCAGTAAATATTTGGGAACATATAAACGAATGCATGTATCAATGTTTATTCGTTGAAGACTGATCTCATATAAAAACTCATTTCATCTCATTGTGAAAAAATGCCACGTACCACTCTATACATTCTTACATTTACATTTTATATACATATGTATTTAAGATGTTATGTATCGACGCCGTTGTATTATACATTAATTCCCGTATGCACTATGTCTAACCTAAGTTACATAGCAACATTTCATACTAAACTTTCTGCAAGAACATGAAAAGAATAACAGTTCATTATTTAAATAAAACTTATTCCTTCTTATATAACACTTAATTTAATTATGTTGCATGACATGCAAAAAACAAATTTGCGATCAATTTGAGATCTTAATATCATGTATTATCAATATATTGCTCATATATACAATTTTCTTCATAACTGATCTTGAGCAATATCTTGTTTTTTATCCTACTCGGTCGTTTTATATTAAGACCATGGTCATCGCAAGAGCTTAAACTCTTTTGTTGCGAATATTGCGTACTAATAAACAATAAAAATACACTTATGTACATGTCTTCTCCAAGGTGATATACAGACGTTTGATTTTATTTTAATTCATCATTATGAAATGATAACACGTATTATATATATGTGACTTGCTTTTTCACCGACAAATACGCTGCTTATTTTACCAACTCATCGATCAACCCTGAAACGTAGTTTATGTACGTGACCTTAGCTCATGCTGATCAAATTATCTTTACTATTTATGTTATTACAAAAACAAACAGCATGTTTTGACATGGAATAATACGTTTTTTTGCGGTCTTTACAAAGGATTGTAACCCTTTTATCTGACAAAAACACACCTAGTTGCACTGTATATCTTCTGATTGCTAGTCTTCGAGCCAGTTATTCATTTTTTGCGTCGATAATTGAAACAATTATACAGTTTGAGAAATGTATACAATACCTCTGCTTATACGTTTTTATCACATATGTATGCAATTTATACCTTAATATGAAAATAATTATATGTTTATTATGATTCCTGATTAACAGTATGCAAAACAAATGATATACACTGACATTGATGAGTACATTTTTAATGATCATGGATTGTGCAAGAAGCAGCATGTACATATATACTACTTACCATAATCGAGGTTAAAAAGGAAGAAATTACGTTCAATTCTCGTGGCGTTGCTTATTTAAAGCTTAAATTGTCGCGCCTTAATGAAATTAGTGGATCGTGGTCGCAGCTAAATTCTTCTTAACGCGTCCATTATCCGACACATTAAGCTTTATGAAGTACAGAATACGTAGTTGTTTAAGCGTTGATTACATCTTTACCAATTTCTTAGTTGACGTTATAATGCTAAATAATTGAAAATTGACCCTCGCAAAGGAACAAATCATAGTCCTCATTTTGTATGTCATTTAAACTAACCTGATGTTATATTCACTAACAAGCTTGAATTACAGACATGCCGTATGCTGAATGGTAGAAGGGATGACGTTCATGCTGAAGTAATGTCATGTTATGGTAACACCTTCTTTACCATCCTCAAAATGAGGTTCAATGACATTAACTCGCATTATTTGACTGAGTAGATTTTCTAAAAATAACATTACTTTTTTAATGTAAGTTCTGATTTTAGTACCACTTTAAGTCGTTGAACATTGCATGGCAAAGACTTTATATCACTTATACCGATGCTACTCAAGCTGTTAACTGAACTATTTTTAAATACTTCCCTCTTTTTGTTATGTTTACCTAATTTGTCTTCAATAGCAATACATTTTCAAATGTATCAATCAAATGACAATGAAGCCATTGAGGCTGATAAACAAACGCTCTTAACCAACATGTTGACATGTATTATTGATTTCCTTTATCACAGACATTCTAAGACGAGTCAAGCAAACAAGCTTTATCAGCAAACAAATGTAACCAAACTGCATTGAAATGACAGCCATTCTTTCTCGGACGTTAACATTTTTTAAATAAGGGTAAATTATCAATATTCTCCTTGCGTTGCTATGAACGTAATGAGATTAATCGTTGCATCATAGTGTCAATTAACTCATGAACTAGAATATTTGTCCAAACATGATGTGAGTCATCTGAGAATGTCTACATTTGAGATAACCCAATAGTGAATTTGTATTGCACAATATTGACAGTGTGTGCAATTTATATTCTGCTAGTTCTGACAATAACTTCCAAGGAAACCATATACAATGATGTCAAAATAACATTGCTGTAAAACCGTGACCCAGTTGTGTCAGTCTTCGTGTAGTACATGTAGTTGTTTTCCCGAAGAAGATTAGGTAAGAATAGGATTAGATAAAAGGACTGTATCAAAAGTAAGATGACATAGGATGTAAATAAATACGATAAATGACAAAATCGACGACGAACAAATGATAACGACAAAGGCGGATCGATGTTGTTTGTTTAATAAGGTTGGTCAAAAAAAAGCTGCTTGATATGGATTACAGCCACTTTAAAGTCAACGGAACAACTTCATTAAAGTAAACTATATACTGTGATATTTTTATCAATGGTTCTGAGGATGTTAACTTATTAATGGGTTGCAAACTATTATAAAACGTGGTACAGACACATATATATGTTGATAAGGTTAAAAGTAATTTCGCATAGCAAGAACAAAAAAGTACCTATGTATTGTCATTATACCATGAAGTAAAAGCCCGGGCTCAAACCTTTATTATTATTATTATTATTATTATTATTATTATTATTATTATTATTATTATTATTATTATTATTATTATAATTATTATTATTATTATTATTATTATTATTATTATTATTATTATTATTATTTTGCCTAAGCTAATCTTCGACCATGGTCCGAGGAAAAGACGAAGTC
>VMBQ01000221.1:121846-232803 GCA_007657795.1 Dreissena rostriformis | reverse complement strand
ATATATTGCTGCTTTTAAGTTCCTATGGGTCAAATGATATCTCGACATTAACTGTCATGGAAACACGAAGCCAAATGTCATATTCTCAAATATAAATATATTCAATAGTTAAAAATAATATCCAAGCAACAGGAAAAATTCTTCTGCCCACACTTTATACATTCTTTTAGAGGAAAAGTAGATTAAAAAAACATTAACATTATACATCTGTTTATATTGAATTGTTAAATTGTGTTGAATATTTGTTACTTTACATGTGCAGAAACTGTTTATAGCAAGTTATAAAGGCGTAATTGCTCTTCATTACTAGGGAATCTGGGATAACGTCATAACCGAGAATCAATTCCCCGGAGCTATAGATAATAGCGCACCTCTTGATCGCATCGTATTCCTGTCGTGTCGTAGTACATATGGGTCATTTCCATGGGAGATGATAGTACAAACCTTTTATCCCCCATTATTCTGGAAGGAACAGCGCGAGGTGGTCCGAATCAAGGAGATCACTTACAAAGGAACATCAAACATCAAACCACAAACTAACTAGCTAGTATGTGCAATTGACCTAAGTGTTTCTTACAAAGGTCACAATAACTGTTTGCATTTCTGTACGACCTACATTTACATCAACATTAAGCTATTCGATAGCATTAATATAAAAGTTATATTTTTGTCCTTCCCAATAATTGATAGGGGAAATTAACGTTTAGACATTTCATTTAGCGTGAATTAAAAGGAGGCAATCCCGTAGATATAAGGACATGTGTTGCCACCAAGTATATACATTGTAACTCTCAATAAAGAAAAAGAGAAGGCGACATCAATTTCGAACATATGTGGATATTATTTACAATGATTACACGGATTGGACGTAAATTAGGTGAAAATGCTCGTTTCCGAAACCGCAGTTTAAATATCATGTCATATTTCAGCATACGCATACACCGTGCGAAGACAACAACATGAAGCGGACATAAAAGTATATATCGAGTCATGTGTGAAAACATGCATGTTGGCAATATAACTGCACTATCCACATTCACGTATTATTAAAGTACACATCGAGCATCGCAAAATCTTGTATCATATATTTATCCCGTTTTCAAATAGGTGTTACATTGTTGCATAGTTAACATTAAATGGCATGCAATAACATGGCAAAATGCATTTAAGATTTAAATAAATACGAACAATATAACTTATATTGTTGTTGTTGTTTTGTAAACCAAACGTGAGGGCGTTGTCACATGTTTTATCAATATATTTATTCGATAATGGCATTGAGGTTCCAACATTTACGGTCGTGTTAGACATGTGTACTACTAAAATAAAAAATAAATAAATATATATATCGCTTAAATTTTACATAAATAATGGAATTTGTTAAGATTATCAGACAAGGAAAGTGTTAAGTTTTTACATTCATTAAAACCTATTTTGGCCTATAAAAGACCTAAGAAAATACATAATAGTCTTGAAAGAAGTTCAGTGTCTTATAACAGTACTGATATACATTTTTCGGGTAAATGTAACCGACGAAGATGTACACATTGCAATAATATTAACAAGTTCAAATTTCAATAATAGTGTTACTGGTTTTTCGTTTGATTAACGCTATGATGTTGATTGTACTTCGCTCAATGTTATACATCTTATTACATGTAAAAATTGTTATAAACAATACGTCGGACAAACTTATCATAATGTTTCCCGCAGAATGAATAGCCATAGATTTGATATCAGAAATTATTCAATAAATCTTATTTCACATGTTGCTACACATTTTGGATCCACCGACAATGATTGCACTTTATCAGATTTCTCTTCTGTACCTATTGATGTTGTTCAAAACAATCTAGACCATTTATGCAAAGAAACATATTGGATACATACATTAAAAACTATGATTCCTAACGGTCTAAATAATAAACTGATTAATGACATATAGAACTTAAACATATTTCACATATACATTTGATGTTTCTCTATTACTATGTTTTTTTTTATAAATAATATTATTTCTAATAGGCTGTTGTATCATCACTGATCCATCTTTGTATTATGTATTATGTAATATTATGTACTATATATATTTTTTTCCGCCAAACGACGTCAACGTCATTGTATGACGTTGACATCACTTCCTATGTATTTGTTTATACTACTGACGAAGGCTATGGCCGATACATGTTTAGTACCTAAAAGTTTTGAATAAACAAAAGTGATCGACGTGTTTGTACGATTTATTTAATTGTATTACTACTAAAATACAATTTCTAGTATCTTCTGTGTGAAATGATATAGAGGATATTTGTTCATGTCAGTGTAAGATCGTTTGTTATTTCACGAGTGATCATAGAAATTATATTTTCACGAGTGGCGCAGCCACGAGTGAAATTATTATTTTGCTATGATCACGAGTGAAATAGCAAACGATCTTACACCGACATGAACACAGTTTCTGTTTCTTTAATGCCCCTTTTTCAAGAAAATAATTAATAATAATTTGCCTTTCGTTGAAAAGTGACCCTCTCTCCCGTGGCGTGCCTCATTACATTGAAATGACGTCATTTTGTTGACGAAATGTCGTCATTATTCCATGGAAAATCCTCAGTTTAACTTTTTTACAATGTTAATAAACGGTACAAAAAGCATAACATTAAAAGAAAATGTGTTGGTTGGAATCGGCGGAATATCGTTTTTATTTCACTCGTGATCATAGAAAAACTATAAACCAGGATATAAACAAGGGAAGTACATCTTGATATGATAATCTAAAAATAGAAAAAGGAATTCAGAAAATTTGTTCTTTTCACCGGTGAAAAGAACAATTTTGTTCTTTTCACTGCTGTTGTTTCACTGCAGAAATTTCATTTGTTATCATTAGGATTAGGTATAAAAGAAACCTTGACATTCATTGTTATGGCTACCCATGGAAACATGAAGCCATTCAATTACATTTCGCCTCTTCTAACGTTCCGGATTACTTAACGGACTGAACTAATTGCTGTTTATTAATCAGTATACAACCGTCTTAATGCAACATCACACACATATTGCTTTTTGTAAAATAAGCACAAGACATGAGATCGTAAAATAACAACTCACAACGCTTTTTCGACAATTGTAATCTTGTGTGCACACTATTTTTGCTCAACATAATTCATACTATTTACCTTATGTTGAAATATTGTTTTAACAAAATATCGTCGACAACAACACAATTCCGTAACAGTAACGACCACACATTGATTTGACTGAAGTTGCAATCCAATAATGTATGCAATATAAATGCAGAGACTTTAATATCTAAAGAAAGGTGAACATTAAATGGGTTAACTAACCCGTGAAGTTTTTCAGATAGTCGTTTTTATGCACAGTTGGCAAATAAAAAAAATTCTACTTTAAAGTGTCGTATTGCGGGATTTTTGTTTCGTATTGTATATAAGTTTTGTGTCGTTTGTTCGAAATAAGGGACATTGTGCTGTTGCAAAACAAAATCAAATATCATGATTTCGTATGGCTGGTTATCGCCTCACTAAGTCCCTTTTATGTATATAATGCCAGTGTTATACATGTATGAACTCAACAATAAGACCCAAGTCCATTTTATGTATATTATGCCAGTGTTATATGCACTCACCAATAAGACCCATTTATGTCTTAAAATGAATTAAATTCTCAATCAGAAATATTAACTACTTGATATATATATTGGATCTCAATAAGGAGGAAATTATTAAATACTCATACTACACTCGTGCTCGTACGTATTTGAGCTTCATCCTTTTATAAAATATGGTACACAAGCATCTATGCATCCGTGCTCGAACGTATATTAATTTCAAATTATTAACACGTTTATAACATGTGGCATCCAAACACAGGTTAAATCAGCATGATTTACCTCAAATAAATGGTCATTAGCGCTTTCAGTTACTCACTGAAACTTTATGCAGGCAAAGTATGCATTTAAGATAGAACTTATACTAATATTACATCACAATTTGGGAGATCAATTTGACCTTATTAGCACGGTTACACTAAACGCCAGATAAAACTAGATGTAATATGGCAAAGACGGCATCGTCTAATGAAGCCGGGAAAACAGGATTTATTTAGTTAAGGAGGCAAATGTAATAGAACAGACCCAAGTCAAGATTTTATCTTATCGTAAACAATACGAGTAAAGTCAATAGCACTAATGTAAATGCTTAAATGCAATTCCAGAATTTAGAATCCTTAACCAAGAAAGTACATGTATATTAAAAGTCACATACTCGGGAAATTGTGATTGTGCGGGTTGATATGGTCTTTTTTAAAGTAAGGAATTTGTGCCGTTAATTGGACTGTTGAAAAACAAATTGAATAAACACATGTACATGAAATTACATGCAGATGCAAAAAAGAGTCCACACTAATGTATATGGATGTCAAATGGTTGACCTTTGCAATTAAAATATCCTTGTCGCAAAATCGTTTAATAATAAATGTTAACTTTATTATCATTATATATCTTGCATTGAAAGGTCAAACGTATTATCTATTTAAATACTTGCATTAACACGTATGTACGCGAACCTATGAAATACCAAGACGATAACGTTTGATATTGTAGACATGCTGCCCTTCTAAGATGAAGTATGTTCTAAGAACGTGCGACACTTTTAAACAAATAAACCTGATAACCATCTGCCAGGAAGCTAAATATGTCATAATGTTTCTATTGCCAGATGTTTATATATATATTTATATTTATAACTTGTAGCATGTAATGGATTTTTACTTTGAAGCTTTAACATGACATAATTATCGTCTATATAAACGTTACGTAACTAGTGTTGTTTTTTGGTAAAAGGAAAACCACTCATGATTGGAATCTATGACAGAATCGGGCGCTGTTTGCGCACTTTAGCTTCAATGGCCTTATTGCATATTACAGGACACAGAAGAAAATGAACGCCGAATATATAATCTCAATATGTTTAGACAACGGAAGTAACTTTATGGCTATATGATAATGTAAATATAATAATTATCGTCCAATGTTCTTGGGAAAATTATGTATTAAAGTAGATCAATGTGAAGTGTATAAAATCGAGTTAAAAGCAAATATATTGAATTAGGCATAATTTAACAGTCCATATATATACGTATGTAAGGGCTAATATAATAACGTTGCCTAATAACGTGGAATTCTATAAAAAAAAACATCAACGCTTGAAACGAAAACTGGTGTTTATGCTCGCAATGTGTATGAAACTAGCCCGATTTGAAAACGCACGAAAAATGCGTTCTATTGGTAACGTTTATAGCTCAAAACCATAGTTATCGTGTGTCGATGTGAATTCACAAAGTTTCCTCAATTGTTTATATTTAACTACATGTACACGTTGTGTTAGTATCAATATGATTACTTGTTGAGGCAGAGATGGCGGTTGTTGAAACAGCATCAATATCAATATCGCTAATGAAAGTCATTACTTTACTAATTTATTCATCTTTGTGTCGTTAACTCAGAACTGATAACGTCAAACGTAGTTTCTTGTAAACCCCGTTGCTGCACAGCTAAACATAATGGTTATTGGAGTAAATTAAGTATAAATGGCTTCATATCGGAAACGTTCTATACGCTTCATGATGAGTGTAATGTTTGTGAGGTGAGATTAATAATTCCTGTGTTTGACAAGAGGTTTGAAACCCAAGAGATTAAAATCAATTAGTCCATGCACTGTTCTAACCCCCTTGGTGTTGTTACAAACAGCTTGCTACAAAGCACGCATTATTAATACTGGTTATTCTACTGCAAGAATGCTTATATCAATTTTTGTGTTTATAGGAGCTCGGTTGTGCATTTGTCTCTGAGAAATACTGGTTTATACCACAAGTAAAGCTAACAAAATCATGGAATGTTGCGTGTGGTTAATGTGTTGAGTTGGCGTTAATATACAAATATGTTCACAGACCATATAAACACTTGAATAAATGACACAAATATGCTTTAATGTGCTGCATTTACATGGCCTACATGTTTATTTTTCATTTAGGGTAGAATAAAAATAATACGTGTGTACACAGTATTCAATAATATATTTTTTAGTAGATGGTTTTATTGACAAAGGTTGTTAGATTTATTTATGTAAAAAGTGTGTAACGGATTCAACGGACAAACCTACTTTAGCCATAATCATGGTTGCCTTTGCAATCAATTGAATTGTTAGTCTATGAAGGTATAAATTGGAATACTGTTGTGCCTTTATGGTACAGCGTTAACCAATAACACCCAATATTCACGCCAACGTGAATCAAATTTTCAAATAAACGAAGGAATAGCAGGTCAATTTACAAAGATCGCGCGTTTGTTTTATTTTGTTGGACATTAACATAGATGATTTTCTAACCATATTTCAATTGTTGTAATATATATTTATATATTAACTTAATATATAACATTCAAAGAAAATGATTCCATGAGTGCTTTTAAATATCCCATCTCTCATTCAGTTGACAGTTCCGTAAATAACATCTATGTATTAAGAAGTTTGTATTAAAAGCATATTGAGTTCGTTTGCGGCTTATACGTATTTGTTAAACCAATAACCCATTTTGCACATGTTATTACAGAGAAGTCAGAAGGTGTCAAATCTTATTTGCGAAGTAGCATAACTTAGCATAATTTTCAATAGATTGCAGGCTATTCTTCTTTTTGACAAGTTAAAATTGCATAAAACTTATATAAAATATATGTAACAAATTAAAATCGGTTGTAAAATAATATGACTGAATTTATCATCTTACAACTTAAATTAGGAATACAAAAACACACATACTTATATACGGAGAGCTAAAACTAGGAAAAAATACATACACCCACCATTACAACTATGCATTAATTAACAATTAGCAATACCATGTGTGTTACTTTTGAAAATATAGTTGACAGCATAAATTGGCAGCAATATATAAATTTTACGATTTTTTCCTTTGCTGAATTTAAGAAACAAGTAGTCAAACACAAACACTCTTATATATAATACACCATAATAAAATACATACTGTTTTAAACAAAAATTTGTTTATATTACATAAACACATCGACAGAAACCGATTGATTAAAACGGCTTCCACACAATAATACACGAGGAATAAATTCTCTATCGGTTCCGATCGGCATCATTTTTTAATACTATACGAATTTTCAGTGATAATTCGCTACCCACTGAATCCATTTTTTTGTTTCTTATTAGTCCGAATCTATTAGCAATAGCAATGCCATGACATTACACTCTTTGATTTGCTGACGCCGTTTAGCGTTCGGTCCCAAGGATACACATTATCGTTGTTCACAGAATGACTGCTTGGCACGCACAATTAATATCGGTCACTAGTAATCGAGGTTCAGAGTATATGGACGATCGGAGCTGTTAAACGCATGTATTGTGTTGAATTGGTTTTTAGTAGAGTTCATCATCTCTAGCTCTACATTATGTATATACAACGCTCCTGTAGTAAACGCAATTTATTAAAAAGATAGGTGAACATTAATCAGCTGTTTATTATTCCGCGTTGCATTTGCAAGTGGGATTTAATTGAGTTGGTTAAATTATATAAATCTAGATTTTGAATCCAAAAAGTTTGTTTGTTAATGTGTCTGATTAAATGATGTTATCACCTATAATACCTGCGTGGTTCTCCCTCTTCTTACTCAAAAGATTGTTGTTTTGAAACTTATTAATACACATTTTATATGTTTGTTCTTTATTATGTTTTACATTTAGTGTTAATTTCAATATACCATATTTACGCTCCGAGATAATTCTCTATCATGTCTAATTATTATATACAGAAACTTGAGCATGTGTTAAAATGACGACGAAATAAAGAAACAAAATCTGACTCCTAAACTTATGATACAAAACTTAAGGAAAGCAGGAGCTAAGCAAAATTAATGCATACACTTGTTTGAATTCCGTTGTTAAAATTTATTGTAGATTATAACATGAAACATTCAAAGACACCAAGTACTGGTTCTAGTCCCAGGAAACGGATTCGAGAGCGTTTCAAATAAGTAGTAAGCCATCGAGCTTAAACAAATAGGTTTAAACTAAACTAAACTAAACATTCAAAGTTTGCCATAGATAAAGTTTGAAAATGCTTGTTGTTTACATTTCAATCCAATCGCATTTCATTTGTGCGTAATCTACGGTTTATTTAGCATGACTTATTTAAACTTCAAAATGAAATTTTAAAACAGTTTTCAATACTGCTCAGCATCCTATTAATTCACTTACCCGCGTTCAGTGATTCGACTATTCCATGAAAACTCGTTGTTATTCCAAATCGTTAAAGCACTGTTGGATATCTGCCACAAAAGTCCGCTTAAATGATGGTCATATGTCGTACTTTGCAATCAGATACAGATCTTTTTGTTTGCCTGTCCGCAACTTATCGATAAGCCTGCCAGACTCGATATACCGTCTGCCTGCGTCGAGTATCAGGCGACGACTGGTTGCGAACACTTATTCAGGGCACAACGGAAAAACCAATATACGAGGCGTGCAATAATTTTATTTGAATCAGTAAATTTTCTTGATGATTTGATCATTGTTGACATAAGTATCGTAAATATTGTGTATCAATTGCAAATTCTTCGTTGTTTTGATACGGCATATTATAGCAGAGTTACATATCAGTACATATCAATACATATCAAAAGGACCTGAGCTAATTGTAACGTCATGCATCTAAATTGTGTAAGAATGTCAGCAATATGTACGTAGGTTAGCTATATAACACGTCAATAAAGATTTGCGCTCATCTTAATTTTTCCGTAATAAATAGGTAGATACATTGTATTTGTATATTGAAAATTATATTATAAGAATATTTAAAATTTCTGTAATACGCCGTAAATTTCCGTAGTCGTCCGTAGCATTTCGGAACGACTGTCAATTTACATTATTTTGCATGTTGCTCTGTATTGGATGAAACTCACATCTTGCCATCGCGTTAATTTATTCAACAAATTAATGTATGATTCAATTATGCACTGCGCCGATTGCATAAGTATCTCTGCACACACCAACATGCACATACCAAACATGCAATTTACGAACAAAATGTTGCATCTGTACACATTGATGATACCATTAAGCAGAATATAAAAAGACATTCGTCATCGGGCACTATTTGTCATCAAGCATGAAAAGGTTTCTACAAACACATTTAAAGTACCATCCGAATTGCATGGCGGACAGTCCCTTCCATAATTCAACGGCGTTGTTTTCGTCTGATAAAGTTTTCTCAGACAACATCATTTCCTATGTGAACTTGAATAATTCAAAATTGTAAACACACGTCGAGGTAAAAATACAACTCAACGATTGCATCATTATTGCACACGTTTTTTGTCCAAAAATAAAATAATGAATAAATGCTACTTATAGAATAAAATATAAAACGAAAAAATGGCTATTGTGTTGCGCGAAATAATGCACATAACGTTACTGTTTTTTCAGTGATGTGTACGTTTTCTACATCCACGTCCCTGTTTGTACACCAACGGGCTCATGTTTATGCGATTGTTTTTACCATGACCAATAACTTTACTACGTTTTTAAAGGATTTGTTATAATATATATAACGTTCATTTGTTTGAAATATGACATAGAATGTAATACATGTATGAGCAAACAGTAAAGCTTTGAAATTTGTGTGAATAAAAGATAAAATCAGGAGGCTAATACTAATTCCCACTGTATATTACATAATCAGTTTCGTATCCAGTAAGGATGTTAAGAAATGTTCACAGAAACACCAACACTCTTTTGCCTGATATTTTTGGCCTCAATTGGTTTTTACAAAGTTTCGTTTTATAAATGGACGACATTTTAGTTATGTTACTCAACAAAATAATTGTATATATTTACGGAAAAAAAAATCCTGCATGTTTTTGTTGTTAATGTACACATATATTCTTGAGTAACAGGAGTAATCACAAAACACACAAGTGTAAATAAACATTGGCCTCATAGCATCGCAATGCACATTAAAAAGCAAATAATAATATTTTAAGAAAATTAACTTTACGCAATTAATGAATTATATTATATTCAAATATCTTCTATGAATTATACAAATATAATTGCATACGCACAACTATTATGATGTAGGAATTCAAAATGTCTGAAAATCATCAAACAATCAACAATCAGATACAAAATTATCAAAGCGCTAAATCGTTCACAACAATTCCATTTTTACACCAACAATTGGATACAGTCGAACTTTTAACAACTGAAAGTTGTTACTAGAATAACAGTAAGCGTGGCTCTATTGTTTACTTCGACAATCATGCAATTGTATCATCCTTCCCGAGAGTGAACAGAGACACATACACAACGAGATGAACTCGTACAATTCCCTTGGAAAGCAATAATATACCAATGATATTCATCATTTTCCTGCCCTTTAAGAACCTTACCTATTTTAGATCATGTTATACCCCTTTATATATACGCTCGCCTGTTTTTCATTTGCAGAATATATTTGTGATATTGCATGCAGTTTGGCACAATGTCTCCCTAATCACTCACTAATGCTTATAATACTCTTATTTTTAAACATGCTTTATCTGAAGAGTCAATGGACCAAAACAAAATAAAATATGTATATCATCATAGAACATCCTTTGTGATCACACCATTTTTCGCTATCCAAACTGATCAAAGCGCGAAATCTTTCACAACAACGAGATTTGACATCAGAAATTGGATACAATCGAAAATTAAACTACCGTAATTTATTCCAAATAGTTCAGCAAAACGTAGCTCTTCTATTTAGTTTGACCATAATACACGTGTATCATCCTTCCTGAGAGTGCAAAAGGCACTGACATAATTATACTCGTACAATGCCCTCATAGAGCAATTATAAGTCGATGGCATTCTTCATGTTTCTACACGATAAAAACCTACCTTTGTTATATCACGTTATATCCCACTGTATATTGGCTTGCTGTTTAAAATGTGCAGAATATTATTTGTTATATTGCAGATATTTCTACACAATGTCTACCTCATCGAAATAATGCTTAAACATGTATTTCTGAACATGATATATCTGAAAATGTGAATAACCAATATACAAACAATCATAGAACATCCGTTGTGATCAAACTATATTCGATAGCCATATGGAGATACAATGCTATCCTGCATAGATCACTCATTATAAGGAATATGTGTATGCTAATGATATCAATATTACCCTTATATATCTCTAACATTTTTTAAATGAAAATGAAGTATTGTTTTTCATTTTTGTATTGAAAGAAAATGCAACAACTGTTCTTTACCTTTACCGAACGTTTGCGCATTCTGTAGGTTTATTCCAGATTGCACAATGTTGATTGCCTAACGAAGGTCATGAGACTGAAAAAACAACCTGACATCATAGATACACATATTGGTACTTTAACACGCGCGACACGGGCAGTCATATTTGACATTTACAGATTTTCTGCGTATAAAAAAGGTGATATATTTATTGGCATTTAAAATCTCTCTGAAGCTCAAAATATAATAAAGAAAAACAAAGAGATGTAAATGGAAATATAATGTTTCTCAAACATATACATCTATATTATAATCACGAAGCACCAGATAAAGTATAAGAAACTTCATTATACTTATAAAACTGGTTCTAAAACAGTTTTCGAGTAAGTCCAACTTTGCTCCAATTCCCAAAAAGGGTATATAACCGTACCAAAAATTCAAAGCTGATTTAAAGTTATTAGACGGAAGTATGCGGACGATGAAAAATAATAATTGGGTGTATACAAATGCAACAAATGAGAAAACGACGACTTATCATACTGCTCCTTTTCAGTTGAATAGCCTTTTTCTCAGACAGCCAGCGGAGACGGTTCGCATAGCGTCTTATATGCACTCTTTTTAAATAACACGCAATTGTTCTTGAAATAAGCCGTATTGATGAAATAAATGTATTTACCAGAAATGTACTATACGTAGACAATGCATGCAATTACTGACACGTGCCAATTACGGGAAAACTGGCTGATCATACAAATTGCGAATTGTCAGGGAAGAATAGTGTGTGTTTTTTCCGAAACAATGTAGATCAGCTTTTTCTTCAGTGTTCAAGCTAAGTACAAACCAACAGTCGATTTGATCCACATTGGTCAATGTAACGTTTCCAAGGAGACTTACCTTGATATTTCAAAAGGCAACACAATCGTGTAAAACCGATTTTTACAATAGTAACAACTTATTACACAACTATAAACAAAACTGATCTTTTGCACTTCTTTAACATAAAAACATAATGCATGAATATGCATTCGAATCATAAACAGCCACAAATCTTAACAACATATTAAAGAATAGTGACTTCTTTTTTTAAGCTAGTTCCATCATGCAAGTGTACCATCTTTCCTGGAAATGCACAATGGCAAAGACAAACTGTACTTGTGTTACAATGAAAATTGCCTTTTAAGTGAATATCACTGACAATTAATATGTGTTCATGTAAAGCCGGAACATTTCCAGTGTAACAATTGTGCAATACTATATGTAAGAAAACATTCTACATTGCTGAAATATTTGAATACTTGGATTGAAAATGGACACAAAAGTATTCATTTTTTTACCAGAATACAAAAACTAGAAATGTTTGAATAACAAAAAACACTCTGGTACAGATTTAAAATCGTGAAGTTTGAAACAGTTAACTTATTATTGCATGCATAAAAAACAACATAATACAGCAACGGATTAGTGTTGTAATTGTACCGTTAAAGTTAATACATGCAACACGATCTGCAAATGACGAGTGTAGACTTACTACCATTAAAGAGCATACTTGGGTCAATAAATTGCACAAACTCAGGAAAGTATTACTGTAGAACTTTTACCGGTAATGCTCATATAAATTGCGTTAATAAAAAACAACTAAAGTAGCTAATGACTAATGTACTACTTTCGTCGTTAAAGCTTATAATATCGTGAATACCATGCACCGAAATGAGCAAAATGGGTATGCCGTACTTCTGTCGTTAAAACGAAGAATTGCGTGACTGCAATGCAACTTAATCAGGAAATGACCACTGACTAGCCGGCGTTGAATTCTGGTGTTCGGATTTTCTCAGACAGTGGCGATCGCACGATATGAGCAACATTTTCATTAAACATGTTCGTACAACATGTTCATATAACTTATTCATGAAACATATAAGCTCTTTTCATCGGAGGCAAGATGAGTATACTTCAATTGCAACACCATTATAACGTTTTTGTGTTCTTATAACAAAAACAAGTTATAGGTTGCCGTGGCTTAGTGGATATAGTGTTCGCCTAGCGACCGAGAGATCAAGGGTTCGATCCCCACTGTGTGAGCGTTCTATAGATCTCCCACCAAGACACATAGTTCTGGTTCTACCCTGGAAACGTACTTGAGAGCATTTAAATAAGCCCTAGGCTTTCGATGTTATCGAGCTAAAATAATAGATTTAAACTTAAGTTATAACTACAGTTATACCATATGATGAAAATAAAATGCACATGTCCATTTTTTGTTTTGGCGAAATGATTACAATACACATGAATGTAGTGGCATTTTACACAGCCGGTTATCTTTAATTTCCAAAACCATATACTTCGATTGAGATAAAAATATAAAAAAAAGCATACGATATTCAACAGTTCTAGAAATAGTGAATATTGTCCCCAAATAAACATTTTTGCATATAATTAATTACACTGAGTTCAATTGAATTCCACACATTTCTTTACCATATCAAACAGATTTTCAACAAGTTATGTTAACTCAAGGCCAAAGCCTTACCGATATAACACGATATTCTTTATTCGCTGGCTTTTTTTGAATTCCAATAAAAGACAGATATGGAACGCAATTGATCTTCCTAACATTACAAATATCACATCTTTTATCAGATTAATATGCATTATCCGTACAGTCACATCGTAGTTTGGGCAATATAAAATGTAATTGTATTTACGAAATTAGTATCTGCACAAATGTGTTTAGCAATGCACTATATATCGTATTTATATATTATCATGAAACGCATTATCACTAGTAAAAAGACAATGTAATTGCGCTGAGAGCTTGTTTGAGGACGTTTCTATTCGTCCTTTGTCTCTTAATGTGTTGCAGAGACAAATGAAGATGTGCATCATATAATAGTTATAATATTTTGTCTGTATGCAAATTGCACGTGTGCTTAATAAGTGTTCATGTCAATGCTTCGTTGTTTGCTCTTGTTGAATCACAATCAATGAACATGTATGGAATCATATACTTACATTGCTGCAGCATATGAGGACACATACACTGGATAATCGTTACACAGTCCGTAAAAACATGGTCATCAGGGATGACACTATCATATTGCCTTCATCTGTTCAATACTTTTTCTACAGAAAACACAAGTGCCGTTATTGTGAGTTTGTTTACCGTCTTTAACGGGCGCGGGTTTTGACCAATTGCTCAATTTTTTTTTTTGTTTTCCTAAAATGAAATGTATTACTTATGAATTTGTTTACACACTTGTATTCCTTAATGTTCAAACCATAAAATTCATAAGTATGTATCGATTCACAAATCTTTACCCAAAACATGAAAATGTTACTTTACATATTAAATCTGATCTAAATGTTATGACTTTTGTTTAAAAAGAAACTTGTTTGTGGAGATTTAATACGTGGTTTTCTTCTGAAACGCAAAGATAATTCTTAAATAAGTACAGGACAGAGATACATGTTGTGTGCAAACATAAGTATAAAGAATACGCGGCATAAGGTAATACCAGTGAAACCCCTGAAGCTTCATACATCGATTTGTGCCTTGTTCTTCATTCTTAAACTAAATAACTTAATGCGTAACATTGCAATAAAGTTTGTCCGAAATGGACAAAATGGCGATGGTTCTATTTGCTTTTCTTTAAGACAAAACCAAAACGGCCAAAATAAACTACAATATTTTGAACAAGTTCAGCCAAAGAGGAGACGTCATTGGCATATGTGTTCAAAAAATTAATCATGTGAGTATTTATCTTATACAAAATATTAAACTATTTATCTATCAGAAACCTTTTGTTAGAACTCTAACCTTGAACAAACAAACAAACATATAAGTCGGGTGTTGAGTTATACCAAATATAAAATACTGGTTACAACCTAGTATGTATAACAAAAGACGATATATTCCTACCCGGAGGACATAACTAATATAATTGAAATTCGGGGCATCACTCAAATAGACCCAATTGCAAACGTATTCTCGAAAATTGCAGTATTACATGATGATAGGAATACAACGACATAAATAAATGAACATTAACATTGTTTACCAAAATAGAATATTGACGTGATATAGTTTGATAGTTTGATTACAGAACAGAACTATGCGTACTTGGAAATGACAAACGATACCGGAATATCAATTACGTTGACGACTTTCCATTAATTCCACAGTATCGAAAGGGAAAGTCAATTGCACCACCGCGCCCTTATAAATTGAATTCAGAGAAACGGTAATGCGACCTATTTGTAGCACAACATTGCACTTATTATCGCAGTCATTAATTTGTGTATTTATGGTTCATTAACAATTCAATCATGTTTGCAATGTCTAAATTGTACCATGATCCCTACGTGACACGTCAGAGACACGGTGTAGTAGAAGAAGAGGTGGCGGTGGTTGTTGTGATTGTGGTTTTGGTTGTGGGGGTGGTGGTGGTGTTGGTGTTGGTGGTTGTGGTGGTGTTGGTGGTATTTGTATGTTTGGTTAACAAAATAGTTTATGTATTTTGGTCTGTAATTTACAACGACCGAAATAATAACAATTGCTGTTACAGAAAAAAATTGTTTGTGGTTGCATTTCGACAATATTTCAGTCATAAACTGGTCTATTATTCTTGTTTTTTGGACTATAAATGAATGTTAATGACTGTGGAACAGATGCAAAGAACAAGAGCGGTACATAAGTTTAAGCAAACCAAAGATATGCCGGGAGCTATATCTCTCAAACTTGGTCTCAGTTTAACCATTTTCATTAATATAAAAACAATGTTCGATGTTTATGTCAAAGCGCTACGCTCATGTAGTTCATCAAAGAGCTCATGCACAATTAGAACTTTATTGGTTCCAATGAATGAATGGAAGACAGTTATGTTAACAAACCTATCATCAATTATTGGATCAATACAATTTCTGGTGCAAAACCTGGTACCTGCGATGCTAAACTTCGACAATAAAAATTGTGACGCTGTTTGATATGATATACGATAATAACTTGGCAAACATATCATTTAAAATGATGCTGCAATCAAAAATGATCAGAACCACGTTATATCATTATATTCAATAATAATTGATGTTACCTACAATAAACATACGCACAAATTGTGCGATTCCAGTGGGACGTATGCAACACTGCCTATAAAAAGCCTACGCCAAGCAATAATCAGATACCTATTTTATACTGCGACAATAGCGTTGGACTGTTGAAAGTTAAAAGCAATCTACGTTGAGACAATGTGACCACATTGATTCAATGTTTGTTAAAACGCATTTCCTTCAAGGAAATATATTTATAGCTTTTTTGATGCATTGCTGTATTCTTTTAAAATTAATGTAGATATGCACTTTTATTTTAAATTACCATTACGCAATTAGGATTCAAGAGTGTGTCGAGTAGGCTTAGTTATTTGTTTTCGACATTCTTAACCTAATTTCGATATAAATATATAGAGAGAATAATAGGTTAGTGTTGATTATAGATCAGGTTTATCATGTGAGGCTTAGCAAACAAAACAAAGCACGAGCCTTGGCATGATAAACCTGATCTATAATCAACACTAACCTATTATTTGTATTATTCCACTTTTTATTCAGTTAACCTTTATATTTAAACAAAATAAGTTTAACTGGATAATTTCGCTGGATTTATGACGTCATTTTGTCGAAAAATGACGTTATTTCGTGCCGTGGTTGATAGCAGAAATTAAATCAATGGGGCTTTAATGTGTGAATTTAAAGTAGTAAACAAAATCTAGACGTTGTATACTTGTATTAATTAGGTTCTTAATTTTACAGATCCAGTAATACGGGCGGGTCGCGGTAAATGGGTGTTCTATATTTTGGAGTAATTCAATATCAGAACAATGAATACAGTAGATCATTTGTAGAGTGTACGTACGTGAATAACTGGAATCTAAATGTCACAAAATAGCCGGTCCCAGATTGCCCTGACGTTTCTTTCATTACATAGCGGAGTAAGATTCCTTTCATTAATAACATAGTTTTCTCTATAAACTAACAGCGTTCGCGGGTGTTTAAGTCGTGCATTATAAACTATTTCCTTTGAAATAAGCTTTCAAGTCAGTTGATGACAAAATAATGGATTAATTAATCCAAATTCAGAATTCTTTCTGAAATATTTTAACTTATGATCCATGTCAAAGACACTCACTGCTTTCAAATATTTTTAAATACCCCTTTCGGTCTGCAGTTTACCGAATATACTCTCTCCAACATTAAACATCGCAATTGCTTCTTCAATCGCGTATGTAAATGTATAAAGTCCTTCCGAGCATAAGGCTGCATGATGTGAGGACCACATTTTTATATAGATATATTGCTATTTATACGCGTACTCTAAATATAATCGCGTATTTCCAATTCAAATAATATCGCTGCGGTGTTCCAACGAAGAGCTGTAACAAAACAAAGTCCGATTTCATGTTTGTTACGTAATTGAGTTGAACAGCTCATGCTGGCATGTGCGTCATCAGTAGATTGTTCAATCTTATGGCCACCATTCTGTTTCCTGTTTAATCCGGACAAGCGCCAAGCCAGGCGGCATTTGTCCGCTTTGCCTGAAGTAGTGCATTGGCAAGTCTACCACAAATAACACTGGTAATTTAAGAACAAGTCGATAAATGTTGTATTCATAGAGTCACATTTCTTGACCTAGTTGTAACATTTGTTACATTTTGTTATAAATTATTAAATCGGCATATTGCGGAAAATTAAAATGAATCATTTTGTTAAAGTTTCTCAAACTTAATTGGTGCATGTACACTGACCGTAGTGACACTTATAAATACTATGTTCTTACTGGTTTGATAACAGCATGCATGCAGCAGTATATAAAAAATATTGTGTGGTTATATTTATTGAATATATGTTTATTTTTTTTAAATTGATATCTCATACACATTTACAGTGTATACAGTGTGTTGGTTTATACAGGTTTGTAACATCATGTGTCAAATTTAAAACAAAATTGGAAAACACCAAATCACATATACAGAATTTCTCAAAAACAGTTTCTAGTTGTGACAAATAATGGAGAACGAACACAATTAAAATGTGTTTTGTATATAAATCTACAGGCAAATAAGCCGTCGGATACCATTCATATAAGTTCTATTTAGTAGAAACAGAATTTACCAAAGGATATTCCTTTTTAACGGTTTAGAAATATAAAAAGGACATTTGTTGCCACCAAGTACTATATCTCTCCACAGATGGAAAGCGTGAGCAACATCAATTTTCAACCAATGTGGCTAATATTCACTGAATTGACGTGCATTAAGTGATAACTAACTTTTCCGACAGTTCATCAAAAACGTGGATTCATATTTTATCCTACGCATACACTTTGCAATTACCAGAATGTGAAGCTGATAGAAAATTATACATTGGGTCATGCATGTTCGTTGTAATAATGATATAAAAATACACCATCCACATTAACGTTTTATTAATACATTTAATACTAAAGAGTCGGTTTATATTTGGTTGTCTAGGGAGTCAATATAAATTGTTGTTTGCAATTGTAATTTAACAATCATTTTATGTTAATACCGTTTTAAAATATTCGACATTTGAATGCATTCATTGCTTCAAGTGACATGCAATAACAAATAAATAATATTCACTTATTATTCAAACAAAATAATTATTATATTAAATATGTATACATTTTATTCATTCTTTCAACACACATATTCGATAATGGCATAGTGAATCCATAAACGTCAACACATACAAGTTATTTTGTATTGCTGTACGTTGCAATTTCCAATTACCTCTGTGTCAAATGATATATTGACATTAATTGATATGGTTACCCATGGAAACATAATGCCAATTGTAATTTTCTGAAATATAAATGGTATGCAAACATTATATATTATATCCAGGCGACAGGGGAAAACTATTCTGCCCACATTGTTACATTGTATCAAAAGAAAAGTAGTCTTGAAAAAAAACATGGTACACATTCTTATATTTTATTGTTGTTTTTTATTGAATATGTTATACTTTACATGTGCACCAGTTAACAATACTAAATTGTTTACAACACGTTATTTGGACCTATTTGCTTATGTACCAGAAATTATGTGCTTATCATACCCGTTAATTAATAGGGATCCATACCCTGTGGTTAGAGGTTATAGCGAACCTCTTGATTGCATGGTTTTTCTGTCGTGGTATATATGGGGTATTTCTATTTATGGACATGATGGTACAAACCTTTCATCTCCTAACATTCTGGCAGGAACAGCGCAAGTTCGTCCTAATGAAGGATACACGTAAATACAGAATAGCGACATCATAGCACAAACTAACTAGCCCCTATGTACCATTTACCTAAGGGTTTCGTATGAAGGTCACATTAACTGCTCGCTGTTCTTTACTACCTACATTTACATCACCATTAAGCCATTTGATAGGACTAATATAATCTTGTTTTCTTGTCAAATTATTGATAGGGGTAATTTACTATGAGAAATTTCTTTTAGCGTGAAATAAACGTTGGTAAGACGCAGTGCCTTAGATATACAGCGTGTGTTGCCACCAAGGATATATCTATCTGCAAAGGGAAAGAGCGACGACACCAATTTCAAACAGATAAGGTTATTTACAACTAATGTTAGGGTCCTGATCCCGCGTTATCAGACAAAATTACCAGTTTACCAAACCAACGCGATTAACGTTCAAACAATCTATATTTTCCAGCAAGAAATGTTACTAATGGTATAATATCAGTCTTTCAATAAATATATAATCTAATACATCTGTTCTACTAAAGGTTACGTGTATTTTTCTTTCAACAATGTTTATCTTTCTTAAAAATATTGAGCAAAAGTTGCGTGGAAGATGTGACTTATGGATGATACTTTTTTTCTCATCAGAATCTCCTAGCCTTATATAGTTCTTTGAATGGCACACTGCGCCCTGTGCCGAGCACACGGCGCGGTGCGCCCTGTGCCGAGCACACGATACAATTAGCCCGACACAACGAATATTGCGCCGAGCACAATAATTATTGTGCCGGGCGCAATAAATAATGTGCCAGGGGCAATAAATAATGCGCCGGAAACAGGTGATCGAATGAAATGCCAAGAAATGCAAGTTCTTGGCAAGATTAAATAATACAGTACAATTTTAACAACAACAATATCATAAGGAAATATAAAGATCAAAAATGGCCGTTTCCTACCATTTCCAATCGGGTACAATTTGCTTTTAATTAATGCTTTAAAAACAATAGAATAACGCTATGTAGCCTGCAGCTAAGCTGAATGTAACCGGGCAACGTAAAAATCAAGATGGCTGCAATACTTTCACAACAGCACAAGTTAAAGTTTAAAAGGAGAAATCTGTGGATGAAGACAGTTTTAACTGGTAACATTTACCAAGAATGTGTAAAGTAGCATTCTTAATTGATATGCATAGGTACATTTATAAATTACTGACGGAAAACGTTATCCTTTTACAGACACATGTCTGTCTTGTCAAAAGGAAGTGATTATTATCAGTTGTAAACAAAGGAAATAAATGCTCAAAATTGATTCTAGTCTGTATTTGTAATTATTATGACTGGTTATTAAATCAAACTGGTCAGCAATAATTATTATATGGTCAGGCTAGACTATACAACAATTTGGGAGGAAAACAGTGAGTTATACATCAAAACATTGGGGTAAGAAACTTAAACAGTTCATAATAATAGTTAACACTATTCAACTAGAATGAGTGTCACTGGGGTATAACACTATTACACGGCATTGACGTCAATTAAGTGAAAATTATCGTTCCCGACACTGCATGTCAAATGTGAATTCATATTTCATCCAACGCATACATTGTGAAATGACTAGAATGTGAAGCGGATATAAAATCATACCTCGAATCATGTATGAATACATGCAAGTTAGCTATATAACTGCACAATCCACATTCACGTATCATTAAAACACACTTCGAGCATCGCAAGTTTGTAAATCTTAAATGTATAACGGTTTCAAACAATTTTACATGTTTGCATACTTAACAATAAATGACATGCAATAATATGGTAAAATGCATTTAAGATTTAAATAAATAAGTACCATCGTATATATATTTACAGTCGTGTTATATATCTGTTCTGTTACAAGGAAATTTCCAGTATCTCCTGTGTGAAATGATACCTTCACATTACTTGTTATGGTTACCAATGGAAACATGAAGCAATTTAATTACATTTCGCCTCTTCTAACGTAACGGCTTGCTCAACGAACTGAAATAATTGCTGTTTATTGATCAGTATACAACCGTCTTAATGCAGCAGCATACACAGATTTCCAATGATGCTTTTTGTAACATAAGCACATCAGATGAAAATTGTTGAAACACAACTTACATCTCTTTTACGACGATTGTATTCTGTTGTGCATAATATGTTTGCTCAACATAGTTCATACTATTTACCTTATGTTGAAATATTGTTTAAACAAAAATACCGTCGGAAGCAACAGCAACAACAAACTGTCGAAATACTTTATGCAATATAAATGCAGTGACTCTTAATATCTCAAGGAAGGGTAAAATTTAATGTGTTAAAAAAGCATGTGAAGTCTTTCAGATTTTTATTTTCATGCACAGTTTGTCAATAATTTGTCCGTTTTTTTTTACTTTCAAGTTTCGTACTTCGTGATTTAACTTGGTTTAGTTCGTAGTGTATATTTGCTTTTGGCGGAACACGTCTGTCTGCAATTATAGATGAATAAATATCGTCTATCGCAGTGAATAGAGGAAACAGAAATAATTGATATGAGAAAAAGTCCATTTCCATAGAAAGTAAGTCGCGTGAAAGTCATTCATTTTGATATAGAATGGCTTCATTTAACTATCTGTTATAATGTTTCTATTTTCGGAATGCCTATTTTGTATGTACTTTACAATATTGTTCTTCAATTGCACAGCTATAGTCTAAATGGTCTAATAAAGAGACAAATAAATCTTTGCTAATTATAGCAACCCTCCAGTTCGATTCCAATTATTATGATAATAAACGGAAAACATATTACAAACTTTGTAAACACGACATTTTTTTTTTTAAAGATTTGTTTGCGAGAAAAGTTTTACTCTACTGTTTTTGTGAATAATTAACTTTGCGCAAAATGCATCACAAACGCATTAAAAATAACAATCCTTAACTACAATTACACTTGGTGAAGTCGTGTGGATCCAATGTACGTTCATTTATTGGCAATGTAAAGATATGTATTCCTCCTATTTTGATCAAATATGTGGTTTTTGAGCGGTGGCCGTCTTGGTGCCATTTACAGAAGTAAATCCTTATGTTTAATTATGAATTTTATTTTCATCTTTCCGATCGATTTTTCAAACATCTTTGCATACAAATCTAGTCTCAAATGCAAATAATACATGTTATTGTAAATCAAAATGCATCCTTAATTAAGTATAATCGCACCATTCTTTTCGAAAGTAAGTTACCTTTTGTGATTCTTATTATTATCTAAATCTAATTACGAAAATGAAACACAAGCAGACTTTTACACTCTAGGTCCTTCAAACAATATGCTTTAAACATGAATAACTTTTTCATAGTTAATCGGGGTATAACAATATAATACGGTTTGTATGTCAATGACAACATAAGTAACAACATAAATAACAACAGAAAGTCTACGTGTTACAAGAGTCAATTTATTTTCAGGAAATCGAGTGCAAAGCAAACCAAGATTGATAATATTCTTCTTGGGTTAGATACAGCATTACATGGTTTCATTTGATTGTCTTCAGGAAACAACGACAAACCTTTCCATTTATCAAGATATTGTCGAGGTGCGAATAATCGCATTGTTTCTTATACCGCTAAGCCCTATCAAGTCATGGCCGGAATAAATGAGGTTTTTGTATACAATCGTATTCAAAACTTCACTACACGCCGTACTTTTACATAGTTTCCTGCTCGGTATTCGGAAAATTATAATTAGCTACGAAACAAAACTCGTGTATCCGTAATGTACTAAAATCAGAGCGCTGTCTAAACGATAACAAGGGGAACGTCATATACTGTTTTCATCTGGTTTCTCATGAATCATTACCCAGTCAATAAACAAAAGAGATATGTGACATAAATGGAAGGGAATAAATTAATATTTTATTTCAAATATAAAGAATGAAAAAATGAAACGGAAACAAAAACCGAGACTTAAAGAAAGACAACAGGAAGAGAATAGAAATACATACAAATCTGCAATTAATTAAGAGAATATATAAGATTAACTTAAAAATATACAAACCTTTTTTAATCAGGTAGACTGCATACGGAAACTGAAAGTAGTCTTAGTGATCGACGTTGTATGTATTGTTCTAGTCTGACACGTCTCATGCGCTCACATCGGATTGGACTTAAACAAATGAAACAGATTGCTGGTCGTTTTAGTTCTTCTTGCGTACGGTTGGGAATCATATGATTGCTTACGATGCTATGCTTTTTAATCTAAAGACATTCCTACCAAAGGCAAAGTCCGAAAAACTACAGTTGCTTTAAACAATCGATTTTTCAAAACAAATCATATCATGAAGTGGTGTTTTAAATTTCTTTAAATAGTATTAGTAAACCGCCCGATTGGTCGGATGGATCGACAAAGCATTAGGCATTTTTAAGCCACTATCGTATTGTGTAAATGCGATAAGACATATATCAATAATACAAAAATATGCAATCTAACATGTAACGGCATTTGTTCAATTTGTGTTCATATTATGATGTTACACTTGCTAACAAAGCGCATTATGCTAAATAAATAATTTGAGACTAAATGCTAATGCGCGTAACATAAAATGTATGTTATCATTCAAACAATTAATAATCACATTACACAAAACAAAACAAAATTGCTAACTTCCCCATGATTACAATAAAATATTAGGTTGTTATGTTGAAAAATAGGATAAAATGCCTCAATGGGAGAAGAGATAATCACATATCGGATTACGATCATTTTAACTTTGATACTGAGTTTGGTCGAAAACTTGAAATGCGATGTTTGGTTTCATTTTTTTTTGTTTGAAACAATCTTATAAGCTTGTACATTTATTACCCCTTTATTTGTTTCATGCCTTACAATTAAAATGATATTTTAAAACCATTACATTATTGAGAAATAATGTAACAATAAAAAGCATAGAAAATCTAATTAAACTACAACTTCGGGCCAAACTACAATGTTGGGATCCCATACACAAACAGTTGTTCATTGTAAACTCACACATGAACAGTGGATTTGCATTTCCTCATGTTCATAAGTTCCTTCCAACTGGAATTGTTGTTAGCTATATTGTAGGGTTAATTATTATACTCGATTGGAAGTGAACATTGGTGTATACTTGTTTTATATCATTTACCTATCCGACCCGAAAATACCAGACCGACAAATGATACTTGACCCACCCGTTGCATCGCAGTATTTTTATTATACAGGTTTCACTTGTATCTTAGCGAATACGACTAAATGCCGCTGTTACTGTGAAACTGCAATTACTAATTCCATTAAAGGCGGTAAATCCATGGACAGACTTCATGCATAAAAGAAAATGAATATTTAATGTTTCGTGATATTTACAAATAAATGTTATAAAGAGTGTGTCTGTTTTTTACTGTTACACGCGTGCGAAAAATACGTGACTGGATTTATTATACAATGTTTTCGTTATTTTTTCTTAAACAATGCAATTACATGTCAGAAAAGAGCACATTGTATTTATGAACGAATATACTGATCTTCTTACTCTTTTTTACTTTAGTTACCATGTGTGATCACATGCCTTATAATGCTCACCACTCCCAATGTTGTTTTTTTTAAAGCATAAACATATAATCTTTGGTCTTGACTTACATGACTTTGTTTTACCTAGACCATTTGACGGACAAAATTGGGATTTGAATGCGACATTCTTTATGGGAAATCGGGATTAATGACCACAAAATATTTTTTCCTGGCGATGATAAGTTATTGAAAAGAAATATATCATTGACCTTTGACCTTACATTTTGAGATTTACATTTGACCAAAGAGCATATTGTTTGTATACGTTGTCTGAGCATGTGTAAATATAATACAAACGAGTATCAAAATTCAACAGTCCATGACCATTGGTCTTGAAATTTGATGTAAAATTTTAACCGCAATAATGTTTTGTTTTGAAACTGCAATAATTAGCAAACGAACAAACCATAATTACTGCAATCCACATATATGTATAAAAACATAATAGCTCTTTGAAGGCGCAAACTGTGAAGACTTATACGTCGTATTTGCAAATGTCAAGCGGAACTTCAATTATCTTCTCGAATTATGTTTCTCACAAAAGACGGCTTAGTCAATCATCAATAAAAGGCTTCATAACTCGGAAAGACTACCAATCAGTGTCGTCAAGACACTGTGTGCACTGGATTAATCTATGCTCATTACGTAATTAGGAAAAGTGTTACATATAGTTAAATTCGAAAGAGATTGAGATTATAATCGATAGTTTCTTCTTAGAAGTCTGCTTTAATTATCCAGCTGTTTGAAAATCTTTCTTGGATCATAATATGTTAAGGATTTAATTGGCAAAAGCACACTCTACGAACATAGTAATTGATGATGCACTTGAAAAACCAATATAAAACATGTGTGTTTTACCACTCATTTGCAATGAATATTTTTATCCTAAATAATAATTTAACATTAAGCCGTTGATTCGCTCACAACACGCAATAATTAAGCGAATGCCATACAAACAAAACCAAACGGTTATGACAATTTGCATAATAAATATACTGTTTATACCATATTACGTACTTTAATATCATATTCAGACTACCATATATTTGTTTAAAGTTAGTAAGGTAGAGCCCCATTAACGGTCTTAATCAAATAATATTTCGTAAAATATTTCGTAAAATAAAGATAAATCATAACAAATCAGTGTTCCTTATAGCAAAAGCCAAACTTTTATTGTTTTGTGACACAACATATTCAACACATGTTCATGTACCCTTGCGTTACATTTTGGCTTTTGCTATACCGAATACTGATTTGTTAATGGGTAAACTTTATTTTACGAAATATTTTTCTAAATAATATTCGTTGATTTTGAGTATTAATGGGGCTTTAAACGTCATAAAAAAACAAAAGCACTCCTGTTGAATAACATCCTTACCCAATGAGTGTTTTAAAATGAGGATGTGTTGGTTAAAAATTGTGGTAGTTTCTAGAAATTCTTGCCATTTTATGATTAAATACTACACTACCAAACTAAAGAATCGTTTAATCATCGAATAAACTTAAAATATCGTGTTTTTGTTTTTATATATAATAATTAATTTTATAACGAAAACACGAGTGACCCTGTTATATCTGAAGAGATAATTCACATTACAAAGGTTCATGATTTTGTATATCATCATACAACACAACTGTTGGTCAGTATTACTAGACAGATTTTTAACTTACATATTATTAATATATTCAGGCATTAACATATAACCTTATGTGTCAAACGAAATCCGCAGTTATATTTATTTTGTCTACACAAAGAATATATTACAGTAGTCGACAATATATGACGTCATTATCCGGAATAATCAGTTGTTATTGTATATGATACGGTGCTCAAATCTATGTTTATCGATTATAGATGCTCATTGCCGACAGACATTTTACAGTGCTTTTAGTGGTATATGGCTGTCATTTATTTGTTTATTCCCCACATACTACGACTTTGGTTTGTTAATATATTAAATAATAACAGAAAACATTCATAGTTAACTCTTATTTTGTAGCCATTGGGCATGTATGGTCCATACGTAGTTTGTTATTTACATGACATGTTAAACATATCTGAAGATACCGTTATGAATAAATTGCACCTAATACAAGACAGGTATAGTATTCTTATATGAATAACGATGTACAAATTATCTTGAGAGGTACAAATATATAAATATACGTTCCCCTATATTGTATCATTTGGACCGTCGTTTATTTGATAAAATTACTGTGTATGAATTTTGGCCATTATATAGCTAATCTCAGAGAACTGTCCTAGTCTGTACTTCGAAAATATCGTTCAACAATAACACAACTATAGCCTCAATTGTCAATACCAAGGGCAGGCTCTATAGTAAATCCGGTCAAAACGACGTATAACAGTAATATAATATTCACATACAACTTTTTTCAATAGTAATCAATATATGTATGTTCCGTCCTTGAAAATTGGACACACGATCCAGTCTGGTTTACAAAAACAGTATTAGGAACAAACAGTTTGTAGCATATTAAAGCTTTTATAATAAGCACTTTAAGTCGCAACAACAACTATTAAACAATCCACTACGAAAATAACCCCGTGTGCCATTTAAAAGCCGGTACATGTACTGATAAAGGCGAGGCGAGTACAGGATATATTGGTAGTTCTTTCCTCAAACGAATTAAGTAAGCATGTTTTGTTTTGCAACTGCAATAATGAAACTGCCATTTATTATCTCTTGTGTTGTATTCTATTGTAAGCAACACACCATGAATTCGTATTAAAAAAAACCTTTGCATCCATTGCTTTGGAATTGCGGTATGGTACTTAACTTCCGAAACCTTCGATAAAAGCATCGGAAAGCAACAACAACACAAACAGACATTGGTTGCAAACAAATCAATTGGAATGTAATAAAATTGAAAAACGAAATCTGTAGTTTTTTTTACAAACAGAGCAAAAATACATTGTAAAATGATTCGTTACTTATTTCGAAAATTGTGCACGTGCAGTTATTTAAAATATTTGCATTTGTATTCAATCAGCTAAATATTACTATCCTAAATAGTATTTTGTTAGCAATTATTATTTTTGTTTAAGTTATTTCTAAGAGTTCTTAGTTCATATAACTCGACTAGTTGTTGTATTGTTGTGTCGTTAATCACGTTCAGTAAGACACAGCATTGCAATGGTATCGTCTGATTGCGACCGGAAACAAATAAGATAACTCAAGCATTGTTTAATCCCTGACTCCATGAGCAGAATAAGAGTGGTATTGTATTAAATATTGGGAAAAAACATTTGTACTGCTTCTTGGCGATTGTGTTGTTACCTAAAATTTGTTTAGGTAAAGCATTGCTATCGGCAACAACCTAATCAATCGGCGTTCTCAAAGAGCAAAATAACATATATAGACTCAAGTTTTATTTATTGGTAAACGAAAAAGGCAATTGCGAAATAAATTAACGACCCCATTACAAAGCGTTCTTAGATCAAGAAAAATATATAACATACACTACAAGAGACGCGAAGAAAGAAAAAGCAAACAATGGAAAGATAGAACGGTAATATCATACATTACAGGTAACACACCTTTTCAACATGTTGATTTTCGGTGAATGAGTATGTTTTGGACATTTGTCTGTGTCGTTATGTTTGTTTTGTTACAACCTGTCCGCTGTCCGAAACGAATCATCCTCCAAGCAATGTGATAAAGACATCTGCTGATGTTAATAATTTATATTGTTTTCCGAGATACAAATCAAAATTCCTTTTTGAGTTTAATTATGCATAATATATTGTAAAATCATAGATTAGGTCTTGATCTCGTACTGATATACTAATATTCTCGTGTTAATGATACACATCAGTTCGTCTTAGAGACAATGTTTTCATATAGTTCAGATGGTTGGACAATTGTTCCGAGTCACATCACAGCTGTATTTTGGTGTGTTTTTTTCAATTTATAATCATGATATATGTGCATGTATGTGTGTTATCTGAGTATGTGTATATGTTGTTATATTAATTAACGAACAAGCTGAACGCGATGAAGCTTAACCCTATTAATAAACGCAATCCTACGATAACGTGACAACATGTATGTAATTACAGGTTCACTCATATAAATAATCTTACTTAGGTTGCATGATGTTAATTATTAAGTATTAAACGGTTATTTGATCGCTCTGAGTTCCATATAAAGCTACCAGAATAATTTCCTATGGAAACAATACTAAAAATTCCTTGAAATCAAATGAGTTTCCTTAGTTTCGAAATTAAATTTAAGATTTTCATTTATATTTACAGATTTATGAACCTCTGCAGACGTCGAACCAATTTAAATATGCTGTAACTAAAAAAACTTATTAAACCTTACGACGGGCTTTTGAAAATGACTCACGTATAGAAAAGATTTGACTGAAAAGATGAGTTTGCATCTCATGTCAAGGAAAATTGTTGCAAGAACACCAAAACTTATTTGCTCTTTATACTGCATGTTAAAGATAAAATCAAAACAACGGCATGATAGACTGTGGTATTTTTAGTTTCTCTCGAACATGATTGGTACGGGTTTACAGTAAGCTTAAACATACAAACATAATACATGTACATGCTATTACGAACCGACCGGTTGGCAAGCGTCACACAACATAAGTTAGTACATACACAATCGGTATCAATATATTTTTGACTACATTGAACATCAATGGACGAAAGAAGAGTAGTATATATAGTGTATATACACACAATTAGGTTTCCAGAAACTTTAACTATAAAGGATAATTGCAATGTACGATATTGTGACCGAAATACATAATGACTCGATGTCAAAAACCTTATTTTTTGTTAAAAATATGTCATTTAAAAGCATTACTGCGAGCATTTAAAACCCTTTCTTATTTACAGCAAAACCGACCCACGTGCGCGAAACAATTCACCGGATAACTTGCTGACGAAATTGAGTTAAATGTCGGATATACGGTACTTTAAAGGCAACTGGCTGATATTCTTTATTAAAATAAATATAGCATTTTCGGTGAGTATTTTATAAAGATGAAGTTAACCATGCGAGGCTTAGAAATAATAAATGCGAAATCTTCAACCGCTCACAAATTTCATGCGCGATAAACATTTCTCTGCAGACTAGTTAATATAATAGTTATCCTTATATAATGATGTCCACATGAATCATGTAAACAACGTGAACATATATAAGAACATGACACTTAAAAACAACAAAACAAATTAACTATGCTGTTTCTCAGTTCTTGTTCAATACGTTGCTATAACTTCAAGATACATTAAAAAACCTGCGATATAACTAGCGATATGATAGATTTAAATTATATGCCATCGGTTATTCCACGATAGATCCGTGTTGTGTAATAGTATAAAGCCTAGTTTTGTTTTAGTAATTGAATATTTGCATACTCTATTTCACAAACGTCAGCCCACAAACACACTGAAATGCTTCAATGTGATTAAGTAACATAGAAAGAGTTTTAGAAAGTTACATTATTGAACAGATTAATTTGTAATGAGGCACTGTGCATGAAATAAAACGTTAAGTTGATGATTTTAGTCAATCTATGAAGTAACAAACATTACTATTTTGAAAATGAATAGTCAATCCGCAATGTTATTTTATTCAGCGAATATCTCAAATTAAGAGACAAGATAATCCAAGATAATCTGAAGATAATAATATAAAACAATTCCCCTCAGGACGCAAACGTCTCATTTGCAAATGTCAATGCCTATCTTCAATTATCGCTGAACCAAGTTTTTTGCAGAAAAAGGCTTGGTCAATCATCAACAATAAGCTGCATATCGCGGACAAACTGTCAAACAGCGTCGTCAAGACACTATGTAAGATCGAATATTTGCCTCCATTAACAAGGGTATATGAAAAACGTGATTATGTCTGACTTGTAAGATATATTTTCGCTTTCATTGGTCGGGGATTGAGTCGATTATTTGTGCCCTTTTATAAATTAGTAAAAAGGTTGCAATCCAGTATATTGACAATGTATTCGCTGCCACCAAAAGACAAAGTTTTAGACATATGAAGATGAGCACTTAACGCAATGAACTCATAACGTATAAACTAGAATGTTCTGCAGTAAATGTTTGGGGACAGTAAACAGAAAACTATTAATCAATGTTTACTCTTTTGAAGACTGATCTCATACAAATCTATTTCATCTCATTATGAAGATAAACAATACACTACTGTTTACATTATTGAATTTGTTTTTTAGATAGTATGTATCTACGTATAAAGCATCAATTCACGTATGCACTATCTAAGATATGTTCCATAACAACATAATACTATAATTTCTGTAAAAACACGAAGAAAATAACAAACCATTATTTCAATGCTCCTTATTACTTCATACATAACACACAATTTAGTTCTTTTGCTTCATATTTTTAAAGCGCATTTGCAATAAATCTGCCAAAAGTAATGCTTATAGATAAACCAGTCATTATAATTAATTGTGAGCGATTTCTTTTTGCATCCTGTTCGGTAGTTACATTAAGAGGATGATCATCTCAATATTAAGAGCTTGTGAACTGCAAATTCATATTATATTATATATATGCAAATCATTATTATTCAATTAACATGCATTTATGTACATGTCTTCTCATAAATGTTGCGATAAACACAATTGTGTTAATGTTTTATTCCATACCGGTAATTTATGATAATATAATTGTCATTAAGTGTGTTTACTATTTCGCATTATACTGCACTTTTTCAAAGCGTATTTCAGTCATACGAAAAGATAGCAATATGATGTAATACTTGTTGTAATAATATATTCGGAACATTCTGTAGTAAGTCCATTAGCGGCTCGCTAACCTACACAATTCAGTATGAAAGGATAACATGTGTCATATATGTTAATAACCTGCTTATTAACCGACGAACACTCTTCCAATTTTACCAACTCTAGTCACTCAACCCTAAACTGTAGTTTATTTACGTGACACAATGTCATGCTGTCCCTATTATATTATTCACCATGTTTTGCTATTACAAAAACAAACAGCATGGTTTGGCATGGAATAATACGTTATTGAAAAAATCAACACATGTGGTAATGTCATCACGATCCTAAAATATAATGAAATGTAACTCCAGATACGGTATGGCTTAACTCCAACTAAAGAATTATTTAGTATGACATGTGCACTTACGTACCGATTAAGTATTTAATCCTCAAGGATAATATCATAAGACTCGCGGCAAATATTTCCAGTGCAACAATAACAAGTTAACGTTCATCATCAGGAGACGAATGTGTGTTATAATTCCTCATCAATGTGCAGATTTCCCGAGGAAGCATTGTGGAATAACAACACAGAATTGTAAGCCTTTTATCTGTCAAAAGCACATTATGTCACTGTATATCTTCTGAATGCTAGTCCTGCAGCTAGTTATAGCAAAACTGGCTTAATTTGAGAAATAATTACGATACCTCTTCTATAAATGGGTCCTTTTTTATCAAAGAAGTATGTAAGCTGTAGCAGCTAAATTAGTTGAAAAATTACCAGCTAGTTGTTGTAATTATGGTAAATCTTTTGTTGCTAATTTCTATTTGTCTGAAGGTATTTTTCCTAATAGTTTCTCTTTTTCAGTCGTCTCAGAGAATAACATTCTTAATTATCTTAATAGATGTAGTGCTAATAAGGCCACGGGTTTGGATGGTATCCCATGAAGGTTCCTTAGGGACAGTGCAACAGTTATCGCTAGTCCATTAACACACATTGTTAATCTTTCCATTATACAGGGTTCTGTTCCTAATGTTCTTAAAAATACCCGAGCTATCCATCTATATAAGAAAACGATAAAACCGAAATTGGTAATTATCGACAAGTTTCTATTTTGTGCATAATTTCAAAGATTTTTTAAAGGGTTATATATGATCAAATGGAAGGTTATTTAAATGAGAAAAATACTTTATACAGTTTTCAGTCTGATTTCAGGCGCGGGTTTTCTACAGATACTTGTCTCATCCATCTTTGAGATTTCGTAACATTTCAAATGGATAAAGGTAATATGGTTGGAATGGTTCTCCTTGATCTGCAGAAGGCCTTCGACACCGTAAATCACAGTATTTTGATAATGAAATTAAAAGCCACTGGTCTCAGTTCAGATGCTGTCCTTTGATTCCAGTCTTATCTCTCTCTGATCGACATCAGTTAGTTGATGTATCAGGACCTCATTCCAACCTGGCTTCTGTCACATGTGGCGTACCCCAAGGTTCAATTTTAGGCTTCTTGCTATTTTTTATCTACGTTAACGACATGTCTGCAGTGGTCAAAACAAACTGTTATTATAGGCTGATTTCTCAGGGATCCTTGTTCATGGTAAACATTGAACTTCTTTTATCTTCAGAGTAGGAGCGTGTAAGTGAATGGCTTATAGATAACAAGCTATCACTTCATCTTGGTAAGACAGAATCCATACTATTTGGTTCAAAGCCTAAGTTAAGGTCAAAAAGTACTTTAAATATTTCATGTAATGGAACAAAAATTCAAGCCACAAGCTCAGTTACGTATCTTGGTGCAGTTTTGTATCAAAATCGTTCATGCAATGATATTGCAATATCTGTGGTTACAAAGTAAAATGCCCTGTTAAAGTTCTTTTATAGAAAAAGTAAATATTTGGATCTTAGCACTAGAAACACTTTGGTCATGTCCCTGGTACAATGTCATTTTGACTATGTTTGTTCTTTTTTGGTACCCTAGTTTTACTCAATATTGGATAACTAGGCTTCAGACTTCACAATTTTTTTTTATCAGATTTGTCCTAAATATGCATGTAGGTATTGAACAATTTAAGTCACTGAACTGGTTACCTGTTTCTAAGAAAGTAGATCAATTAACAATATGTCATGTTCATAAGATAAAGTCAGACATATGTCCTAAATATCTTAAGGAGCATTTTGTACCCCTGAATTTGGCCCATGACCGATGTTCCAGATCTAGAGGGTCTGCACTCCCTGTGACCGGTACACTTGATAAAAGTTATAGTTTTTGTTACACTGGGAGATTTTCTTTACCAAAAGTTGAAAGGTTTGGTAAGACATATTTTGCTTACAATGGTATTGTTCTGTGGAATAGTCTCCCACATTCACTTACGGATATTGAATCTTCCCACTCGTTTAAGCATGCCATCAAAACCCCAAAATAGCCTGTTGATTTTATCACAGTCATTTTAACTTTTGGCTTTAATCTTTGTACCTGTTTTATTTCAATTTTAGTTAAACATTGACCATGTTTCACTTCATATTGATCTTAAATAATTGCATTTTTTTTTAATAATATGTAATGTCTATAAAGTAGTTTGATTTAAGTATGAATGACAAATCTGTGATGCAACATTAAATGTGATAATCATAAACATGTGATATATATTATGTGGTCTCATTAAGCATTCCTTACTGAACTAGTATTTTTGTGCTTACACGTTATCAATTACCATTGATACAAGTACATTGTAACATGACTTTCTGTGTCAGGCTGCCAATATATCTGGGACCACAATGGAAATAAGTAAATTCATTTTCGCATTTTGTGTTATCCCTGGTAATGGTTAGCATTTCATGGTAATATTTATATATTTGAACTAATATTTGTTATATTATACCATGTATTACTGTACTAGTGTTTTATCAGTATGTGTTAGTATGTATCTATTTATTTGTATCTTACCATGATTTGTGTATCAGTGCCAAAATAAAACTACTATTACTACTAACGCATACCTTAATATAAACATTATAATAGGTTTATTGTGATCCTTTTTTTAAATTCATTAAACAAATATGATACGAACTGAAAAAAAAGAAAGGAGCAATATGTACATATATCAGTCATTGAAGTTGCAGTAAACATGTTTGCAAGTATCAGTTCAACGTACGACATGTCGGTGTCTGTTACATGATTTTACTTGAAATAATTGAGATATTCGAAAGAACTAAAGTATGGACTTCTCTATTAGTTGCTTATTAAAAGCTTAAATTGTCAAGCCCTGACGAAATTAGTGGATCGTGGTCGCAGCTTAATCATTCTGAACGCGTCAATTATCAGACACATTTAGAATATCTAGTTGCATAAACGTTGATTACATCTTAAACGAAGTTTTATTTAAGGTTTGGTCATGCAAATTGATCAATAATGTTGTTTTAAAACATATTTTTTAATACTGCGTGCCTGTTCATATTTATATGTTTTAATGTTCATATGTTGTTGTTTGTTTCGATAAAATCGGCTTACTAGCAAATATAGCCTTATATATGCTTACTCTAAAACATATATTTAATTAAGGCTAATAACCTACAAATTGCAATAAAATATATCAATTAAAAATATCATTTCCTAATGTAAAAATACCACTTTAGAATTCATAGGGGTATTATATGATGCCATCTGATGTGATTTTGTTTACATATCTGTTACCACAATTGAAACCAAATTAAATGTACTAAACACAGAAAGATTACCATAATGGTTCGTCGCCTAACATATTTCAAAGGTGACGTTTTAATGACAAATACTTAAAAAATGATCACCGCAAAGGAACAAAACACTGTAATCGTTAAGTATGCCATTTAAACTAATATGATGTTGTATTCAATAACTAGCTGGAACTACAGACAAGCCGTATACTAAATGGAAGGAATGGATGGATTTTGTTCATGTTAACACCTTCTTTAACATCTTCTTAATGTGGTTCAATGACGTATTTGTTTGCAATTGACTATTGTAGAAAGTTACACGTAAACGACTGAATAGTTGCTTTGAATAAAATTCATTTTGTAATGTTAGTATTGATTTAAGTACCACTTTAATTCACTTATCATTTAATAGCAACGACTTTTTACCACCAATATTAATGTTTGTAAAACGTTTTACCTAATTTGTTAACATTTCGTCTCTCTTTTTGTTATGTTAACCTTCTGTTTAATTGTTTATTTGAATCCTTCAATCTTATTAAATACATAATTCCGATTAACTGTAAATGTTTAGTCCGAGACGTAAGATTAGTGTAAACGTCTGTGAACCCCAAATCAGCGTAACAATTGTTTGTAAGTTATCGACGACATGCTTTATAATGTTATGTATTTGATTCGATGTTATTCATAAACATAACAAGGAGTAGTTATTTAAATAATGATTCGTGTGTTCGTTTCAACGTTTAAAAACGTGGCAATATTTGGTGCCCAACACAATTATACACGATTTATTTACGTTGTTCTTTAGAGTAATACATTCACAACACGACAAGATGACAGTGAAGCCATCGAAGATGATAAACAAACGCTCTTAACCAACATGTTGACAGGTATTATTGATTTCTATTATCACAGAAACTCTAAGACGAGTAAAACAAAACACGCTTTATCAGCTATAACCAAACTGAATCTTAATGACAGCCAGAATTTCTCGAACGTTAACATTTGTGAATAAGGGTAACGTATCAATATCTTTGTGCGGTTTCTATCAATGTAATGAGATAAATTCTGCATCATAGTGTATATTGAATCATGTGAGATAATTAAATGGAATGGTTGTCCAACTATGATATGAGCCGTTTGAGCATTTCGACATTTTAGATAACATAATATTTAGTATATTGTCGAAACCCGATGGCTCGAACAATAAATAAAATAAGAGCTGTACATGCGTAGTTTCTCAGTAATTAGACAAATAACTGATTAAATAAAAATGCAACAAAATCAGTAAATGTCGACTAATCAGACGATGTTTAGTTCGGGTGATTATTTTTTTCTCAGACAGCAGCGATAGTTTGCAATGTGCATTTGAATACTTCAAAATAAAGTCTAGCACTTACATGTTAAGGTATATACACATCGAGGTAAAAACATGCATTGTATAAATTTGAATATAAATTTGAATCACTATTGCAGACGTTTTGTCCAAACATACAGCTCTGACTACAATAAAGCATTATAAAACTACTATTGTAATAGGAATTAGTGAAATATAAATGCTTATTTGTTTGAAATATGACATTGCATGTCAAAACAGAAAACAATAAAGCTTTCATCCTAATATGGAAACAACTATAACAGCAGGAAGCTAATTTGTATGCAGAGTTTATTATCCAGTAGGGATATTAATAACATGTCAAAGAAACGTCAACACTTTCGCTTCAAATTGCTGGTTCAAAATGAGTTTTTATAAATGGACGACAGTGTCGTTATGTTACTCAACAAGACAATTGTTTATTTACATTTAAAAAACAAACAAACAAACAAACAAACATATTTTCTGTTTGTTTATGTCGTCAATATGCACATGTTTTCTTGAGTAACATTCTTAATCACAAACACATACGTGTAAATTAATTAAGCATCATAGAATTGTAACGCACATTAAAAACAAACAATAATATTAACAGAAAATTTACTTTACCAAATCAATTAATTATAATACATGAACCTATCTTACATCGCGTATACAAACATTTTCATATGCATAACTATTGCGATGCAGAAATTTCAAATGTCTGAAAATTACCAAATAATTAACAATTACAAACAACATGTTCAAAGAACAAAATATTTCACAACAAGTCCATGTTAACATCATGAAATTGATACATTCGAACATTACACTACCGCAACTTGTACCACATATTGCAGCAAAACGTGGCTCTATTGTTTAGTTCGACCATCATGCAAGTGTATCATCCTTCCTGAGCGTGTACAGAGACACATACACAACGAGATGAACTCGTACAATTCTCTCGGAGAGCAATTATTTACAAAAGACATTCATCATTTTCCTGCACGACATGAACCTAGCCTGGTTTACATCGAGATTTGAATAGAATGAAATAATAAGGGAGGGCGCAATATAATGTAGCGACAAGGTATCTAAAGCCAATTTATTTGAAGGACACAGAGACGGGCGAATAGAGACTCATTATTGTTAATATTATCAATATTAACATTATATATCTCTTACATTTTTAAAATGAAAATGAAGCATTGAAATCATTTTTGTACTAAAATAAAATGCCTACACAGTCCTTTACCTCTGCCGAACGTGTGTGCTCTCTCTCTCTAGGTGTATTCCTGATTGCAGGATGTTGATTGTCTAACTAAACTAAAATCATGAGACTGAAAACAACCTGACAGCATAGAGACACATATTGGAACTTTAACACGCGTGACACGGGCAGTCATATACAGCATTTAGAGGCTATGAGAGATGCGCCACTAGACCACAGAGGTTATCTGCGTACACAAAATGGGTTTTATGTGTGTTGACATTTACGATCTATCTGAAGTTCATAATAATATAAAAACAAGAGGTGTACATGGAAATATTCTTTTGTTCAAACAGATACACACTATGCAATATAAGAAACTTCAACGCAAGTATAAAACATGTTCTTAAACAGATCACCAACGAATTCAAAACACTGATCTTGATCTAGAGCTTATTGATACAATATATGTATCTATCAGAAATGTACCCTACGCGGACAATGTATGCTATTACTTACACAAGTAAATAACAGGAAAACTTGATGATCATACAAATTGCGAATTATTAGAAAAAGAAAAGAATAGTGTTGTTTTTCCGATACAATATAGATCAGCTTTACCTTCAGTATTCAGGCTAAGTACAAACAAACAGTTGATTTGATCCACATCGGTCAATGGAACGTTTCCATGGAGACTAACCTGAATATTCCAAGACATATTCATGTCGTTGTTCATCGCCAACAAATACCTCTGGGCGATAACTATTTTTTGATAAGTATTATGTTGATATTTTCAACGCCAGCACACTTTGTTTAAAGAAAAAAAATTGCAATACTTTCTTTTGTAGCAACTATTAAAACAACCATTAACAAAAACCCTGATATTTGCCATTATTAAACATAAAACATGCATTCGAAGCATAAACAACCACAAATATTTGCAAATTATTAAAGTGTCGTGGCTGCTTTATTAAAGCTCGGTCCATCATGCAATCAAGAAACTTAATCTTGTAAAGTTTACAATTATTGAAGTATTCAAACGCTTTAAACTAATGTGCTTGCATAAAATACAATAAAATACAGCAACTTATTACTGTAATACTTCTACTGGTAAGGCTGTTATTAATTGGGTAAATAAAATACAACTAAAGAAGTCAATGACTATTGTTTTGCTTTTGTCGTTGAAGCTTATAATTACATGTACGTGAATGAAGGAATGGACGTTTACAGGAATGTTTAAACAATTATCAATTATTGGATCAAAATCATTTCAGGTGGACAACAGCATAAAAGCAGTGTTAAACCTCGAAAATAAAACTAGTGACGCTGTTCAATATAATAAACGTAGACACATGTGCACACATATAACTTAACGTGATGCTGCTGGAAAATATCATCAGAACCACGTAATATCATTAAATAAATGTCACATACAATAAACCTACGCACAAATCGTACGATCCCAGTGGAATGTATGAAAAACAGGCTATGGAAAGCCTACGTCAAGCAAATTCCAGATACCTATTTTTATACTGTGACAATTTTGTTAGACTGTTGAATGTTTTGAACAATCCAAGTTGCGATAATTTGACCATATTAATTCAGTGTTTGTTGTTTAAGATGTATCGATGTGTTCTTATGAAATGCATTCCGACTACTTAGCTGACATACCATAATGAATGAGTCGAAAGGAAGCTGTATACCATGATATAAACAGGTATATGATAATACACGTTATTTAACATTCCAAAAGCGCACAAGTAATACAAATGCAAAATAATGCAAGCAGCATTAATAATTAAACAATTAACATAAACAGGAGAAAAATACGGCTTATATTATAGTTTTGTTTAAACTATTATCGTTATACAAAATATGTCAGAATTATTTCTGACAGTTGTCAGCGTCTGATTCATGTCACATATACACCATTTCTTTAATTAGTTTAATACCGTAATGGTTCTGAAATTAACCGAAATCATTATTTGTAACAACACACGGCTTAACTGCTTCTTCACTCGTGTAGTTAAAAGTCCTTCCAAGAATAAGGCTGCATTATGTGAGGACCAAATATTCAATCTAGCTAACCTTGCTATTTATATGCGTACTCTAAAAATAACCGTTTCGTTCCAAGTCCATTGATATCGCTTCGGTGTCCCAATAGAGAGCTTATTTTACAAAACAAAGCCTATGTTCATGTTTGTTATGTTATTGAGTTGAACAACTCATGCTGGCATGTGCGTCATCAGCGGATTTTACAATCTCATGGTCCCCAGTCTGTTTCCTGTTTAATCGCGACAAGCGTCAATCAAGGCGGCATGTGTCCGCTTTGCCTGAAGTGGGATATCGTCAAGGCTACCTCAAATTTCACTGGTAATCTTAGACCAATTGTATTAATGTTGCATTCATAGAGTCACTGTGCTCGACCTAGTTGTTACATGTGTTATGAATAATTTAGTCGGTATATTGTGGAAAATTAAAATGATTTTTGTTGTTAAAGTTTCTCAAACTTAATTGGTGCTTGTACACGGCCATGGTAAATACTATGTTCTCAGTGGACCGATTACAGCATACATGTAGCATTATATACATATTGTGTGTTTATCTTTATTCAATATAAGTTGTTTATTTTTAAAAATTGAAGCATCATACACATTTACAGTTTGTATTGTGTATTTGTTTGCACATGTTGTTAAACCCCACATATCACATTGAAAGGCAACACGAACACTAAATTACACAATTCAGTAGTTTGCCAATAGTGATAAATAACGTAGAGCACACACACGTAGTGCTTGCTTTTAACGCCTTACGTACAAATCTATATACAATTAAGCCGTTAGATATCATTTATATTAGTTCTAGTTGGTTCGCTCCAAAAAACAACAACGAAAATGATAATTTAACAAAAGATATTTATTTCTGAACGGTTTAGAAAAAGAAAAAGGACATTTGTTGCCGCAAAAGACATATCTCTCAATAAAAAAAGCGTAGGCGATATGAAATTTAAACAGATGTGTGCAATATTTACAGCGATTACACTTTATCGACGTAAATAGGTGACCAATATTGTTTCCGACAGTAAATATAAAATGTGAATGAATATTTCATTCTCCGCATATACTATGCAATGGCAAGAATGTGAACTGAAAATGAGACATTGAGTTAGGCATGTTCGTTGTAATTATGATATATAAATGTACCATTCACATTAACGTTTTATAAATACCCAGGTGTTTTACAATGTTAATTTCACTTTTTTTACGTCCATACCGTATGTTCGACACATTTAATGCATACCTTGCTTTAAATGATATGCAATAACATAAACATAATTCTCATGTAAGACTTAAAAACTTAAACATTTTTGTCGTAAAGAAACGGCGGAACTGTTACTTTCTTTACAATACAAATATTCGATTATGGCATAGTGAATCCGTAAAAGTCGACATATAAAAGTTATTTGTATTGCTGTACGTTGCAAGTTCAAATTTGTTCTTTGTCAAATGCTAAAGTGACATAAATTGCCATGGTTGCCCGTGGAAACATGACGCCAATTGTCATGTTCCCAAGTATAAATTGTATTCACTTATTATAAATAATACCCATGCGACAGAAGAAATAACTATGCCCACATTGTTACATTGTATTAANAAAAAAAAAAAAAAAAAAAAAAAAAAAAAAAAAAAAAAAAAAAAAAAAAAAAAAAAAAATATACACATTTTTAATGTTATTGTTATCTTGTATCGAATATTTTTTCCGAATCCAAAATAAACTGTTGAAATCAAGTTATTTAGGCGTAATTGCTCTTTTTTACCAGGAATAATGCGATGACGTCATACCCTTGACTTTATGGGGATCAATTCCCTGGGGCTATAGGTAATGGCGCAACTCTTGATCGCATCGTTTTTCTGTCTTGCCGTAGTACATATGGATCATTTCCATGCTAGTACAAACCTCTCATCCCCCAACATTCTGGTAGAAACAGCGAGAATTGATCCGAATTAAATAAACCCATTAAAAGGAATACCGAACATCAAACCACATATTAACTAGCTATAATGTACAATTAACCTAAGTGTTTCGTACAAAGGTCACAACAACTGCTAGCTTTTCGCATTTCTTTACGACCTACATTTACATCAACATAAAGCCATGTGATCTGACTTATATAAGTTTTATTAATTTATTTCAAATTACTGATAGGGGTAATTAACCATTTGACATTTCTTTTAGCTTGACATAAAAGTATAAACGACGCAAAAAGACATACGGGCATTTGTTGCAACCAAGGATATATCTCTCTATAACGCTTAGGCGACACCAATTTCAAACAGATGTAGATATAATTTACAAAGATTACAAGGAATAAAATGTGGTTTCATATTTCATCCTACGCATACATCGTGCACAGACTTAAACGTGAAGCGGACATACAATTATACATCGAGTCATGCATGAATACATGCATGTACGCTATATAACCGCACCATCCACATTCACGTTTTATTCATATGAAGAAGTGAAACTCCAGAAGCTGCAGCAGTATTGAATGTATATCATACACATCTTCGATGTCTTGTATTTTTGGCAAGGAACCAACTGCCAAAATACAATTTACCCTCATAGCATTGCAACTCAAATTAAACAGTAATACAAGTGATTAAAACGCATTCAATTTAATTACTATTTAACTACTAAATGGTAGGAAGTAGACAAGAGCAACAGAGTTACAACTTTTTGAGGCACCATGAAATGAAATTACGAACACGCATCAACTACATCCCTTCTTTTTACAAAAAGATTAAAAAATATAGCATCATATAGTTAATATTTGAGATCATCATCGCGCACCTACAGGAAAAAGCAGCAATATTGGGTGTAAAAAATCCAAATTAGATACTTGAGTGTTTATGTCACTGTAATATACTAAATTGTAAATGGAAATTATTGTAATACATAAAAGGAATACCCGTAATGACTGAGACGATAATTTTATCAAAACGAAAATTATACTAGCAATGATAAAAAAGCTGCGTGATCTATATACGCGTATATTATTCAAAATAAATAAAACGCAGCTTAAACTTAAATCGATCAAGAAACTACCATCAGAGAAAAAACTATAAATAAAGTTGAACGATATAAACTCGAGTTCATGTACCTATCATGTAGCTGAAACTGAAAGTTGATCGGATGACGTAATTTAGGAGCAATGACACGATTACGTCACCAGTAACGAAATCAAATATTATTAAAGGGGCAGTACTGTTAAATCGAATAACCAATAAAACCAGCTATGCTTATCGAACATTATAGAAGCAAACATATAAAAGTATCATTACATTATTAATTCCAAATTTTAAGAGATGAAACATATAGAGAAGCGACAACTAACAAGCATGTGTTTTTAAATAGAGTCATATACCTTTGATACAAAGGAGGTAGTTAAATTCAAAAGTGTATTACTTGCATTTGCTTTAAGATATTAACATTTGCAAACACGCTTCAAAACATCTCCATATAATGATGGTTATGTTATTCTACTAGTAAAATGCCATTTAAAAGAAACAGAAACATAATATTTTGAAATTTAATCACTAAATTTTGAGTGAAATTTAGCGAATTTACGTCGAAGATTGTGAAACAAAAAACCTTGTTTTAGAAATTTCTTCGTAAATATCCAGTTACTATCATTAATATCTTAAACACATGATCATGCTCTAGCGTACCGTACCAACACCAACTGCGAAATGTAAATACCATAGGACGGACCTTTAGGGATGTTACCATCTAGGATAGGAAAATTCACAATTTTATAGTTATAGTCATGTCATATAGTTTGTCATATAAACTTGTTTTGATCATATCATTATTAATAGTTAGATGTAAGTCTAAATATGTAGCATCTGTATTTGATTGACACGATTAATTTAAGACTAGTTATTTTGGGTAGATTTTGTGAATAAATTGTTCCAAGTATAGGTTATCTAAGTTCAGTATTTCATTTATGTATCTACGTGTCAAGTTAAAACGTTTAATCATATCTAGTTGTTTAGTTTTCGATAATTCTTACATTAAAATCCCCTTTCATAACAATATAAAAAAAGATCAGCTATAAGCGGCGCACAATAAGTACCCATTTGAACACCGACCATTTGATTAAATATTTTACCATTACATTCAACAAACAAGTTATCCAGAAGAAAAGTTAGTGCTATTAAAACACACTTTGAGCATCGCAAACACTTGAATGTTCTATTTATCCCGTCTTCAAAGGTGTGATAAATTGTTGCAAAATTTACATTCAATTCAAAGATTGACATTCAATTAAATGTTACATTTATTTAAGATTTAAATGAATTAGTAAATTAACGTGTGGGCATGGTCACATTTTTTCAATATAATTATATATTCGATAACTGCCGTGAGGGTCAATAGACAACATTTACTGATGTTATATATTTTTACTGCTTACAATTACAATTTCCATTTTCCTTTGTGTAAAATTATACATTGACATGTATTGTTGTGGTAACCCATGGCAACCTGAAGCCATTCAATTACATTTCGCTTATTCTTATGTTCCGGCTTGCAAAAGGAAATGCAATAATTGCGGTATATAGTGATCAATAATACAACCGTCTTAATGCAGCAACAAACACAGGCTGTCAAAGATGCCTTTTGCAGTATAAGCACAAGACATGACGTAGTAAAAAACAACATTCATCTCTTTTACAAAAATGGTAATATTTTGTGCATTATATTTTAACATAATTCATACTTTTAACCTTTTGTTGAAATATTGTTAAAACAAAAACATCGTCATCAACAACAAAATGTTTTTATAGTAACGATCACATGTGAAGTTGCAATCAAATACTTTATGCTAAATGAATGCAGTGACTTTTAATGGCTTAAGGATTTGAAAATTTAATGTGTTAACAAACATGTGAAGTCATTTTTATTCACAGTTGGCCAATAGTATGTCCGTTTGTTTCTACTTACAAGTGTCGTATTGCGAGATTTTGCTTTGTTCAGTTCGTATTGTCTTTTTGCTTTTTGTCGTTTGTCCGAAATAAAAGACGTTGTGCTGTTGCGAATTGTGTCATATATTAGTATTATATTAGTAACTGTGAATGTGAAACACACGTTTTAGCTGGGATTTGTTGTCAAACAATACATGTGACATAAACATCCGACAATGTGAGGCCAATTTCTTTGGTCATGAATTTCATGTAACAAACATCAATCATATGGAAATCCCTTTATAGAACCTGCTTGTGAAATCTTCAGTACGCCGATTCCAACGTAAAAAGAAAACATTAATGGTAAAACAATGACATAAAATAGCACTTCTTCGACCACATCGCGGCAGTAAGGTTTAGGACGAAAATTATTAATATCTTTGTCATAGGATATAAATTATGTTTGGCATTTTGTTTATATAAATATGAACTTATATTTCTACATAAGCATCCATCTGCATGCGAATTAATACATGTTTAAGATTTGTTAAGCATCGAGGTGGTAAGGTTGTTACTTTGGTACGCACATACTCACCACATGACTTTTTATATTTATCAAATAAATATACAATTGCGGTTTCAGCAAGGTTTAACATGTTTTGCAGTAAATGTTACTTTTTTGACGGATGCAAACTGCATTGTCTACACAAAACATTGTAAGAAGATCAATCAATTACATTTTTGTTTTTAATTATTTATCTAGTTGAGGAATTTACATCAATGACAAAGAAGCTGACAAATAAGCCAAAATAAACTTTTTTGCCGATGATACAAGTCTCTTTATGGTTGTAAACTCGCCAAATGTTCTCACTAGATTGTTATAGGTTTTGTTGTAACATGTCATGATCCAATGTAAAACATAATACTACATTTGAAACTATCTTTGTTGTTGAAGTTTATTATTTTGTTTTTGTTTTTAATATTACTGGCTTTACTATCAATATGGAGGTTTGGTTTCTGCATATCACGTGTGTCCTTTTTAAGTATTATTTAAAGTGGGTCAATCTCGCATATAATCCTACGCCTGTGAGATTTGTGTTTATATCAAAGTAAGGCATTGGATGTTTTCTTTTGCTTTACACTACCTTCAAAACTAAAAATGTCTTTCTGCTGTCATATATATGAGCAATAGTCCATTTTACATAAAAGTTAGCCAATTCACAGTCAATATTTTGATACAATGATTACATTCATCGTTCTTTAAACATGTTTCTATTTTCGGCATGCCTATTTTTGTCAGCATTTACAATATCGTTCTTCGACTGCGCAGATATACCCTAAGTGGACTAAATGGTTGATAGCAAAGAGACGAATAAATCTTTGCTAAATTTAGCGACGCTGAAATATAATTTCAATTATTATGATTATAAAATGAAAACATATTTTTGACTATGTAAGCACGACATATTTATCTGAATGATGGATTTGCAAGAAATGTTCTACGCGACTATTTCTTGTAAATAATTAACTATGAGCAAACTGCATCACAAACTAATTCCAAAAAAACAATTCTCAACTACAATTACTCTTGCTGCAGTCGTTTGGATTCAATGTCAGTTCACTCATTTGAAATGAAGAGATATTAATCAGTCATATTTTGAACAAATTTGTCTTTCTTGAGCTACGTCCGTCATGGTGTCATTAATAGCATTTTATTATTTTTTTCCTATTATTCAATTTATTAACATCTTTTCAATCGATGTTTTGAACATCTTTAAATAGAAATCCAGTCTTAAATGCAAATTATGCATCCAACAGTTAATACGAAAGCGTCCTAAATTAAGTATAATTGCGTAATTCTTTCCGAATGTAAGTTACCTTTTGAGATACTAATTATTAACTAAATATAGTTTCTAAAAAGAAACTCAAGCACACTTTTATAATCTAGGTCCTTAAAACAAAATGTTTTTAAACATGAATTTCGATAACGGATTCATATTACATCGGGGTATAACACTATTATAAGGCTTGTATATCATATACAACATAAATGACAACATAAATAACAACAAAAACACTTCTACGTTTTCCAACATTCAATTCATTTTCAGGAAATCGAGCGTTAAGCAAACCAAGATTGATAATATTCTTCTCGGGTTATGTACAGCGTTTTATGGTTTCATGTGATTGCGTTCAGAAAACAATGACAAATCATTCCATTTATGAAGCCATTGTCGTGGTTGTTGTAATCGCATTAATTCTTCACTGCTAAGCCTTTCCAAGTCATGATCAGAATAAATGAGGTATTCATATAAAATCGTATCCAAAACCTCACAGCACGCCTTACATTTACGTAGTTTTCTGCTAGCTAATCTGAAAATCGGAGTCACGACATCTGCTGTTTTCATCTGGTTATTCACCCAATGATAAGCGGTGATACGTGACATGAATGGCAGGAAATAAATAAATATTTTATTTCAAATAATTATAAAGAATGAAAGAAATTAAACGGAAACAGAAACATAGTTTCAAAGAAAGACAAAAAGACGGGAATATAAATACATACAACTCATACAAAGATTAAGAGAATGTATAAAGTTTTTACTGAAAAATGTACATACCTTTTTTTAAATCATGTAGACTGCATACGGAATCTGAACAGAGCCATAATTATCGTACGTTGTATGTATTGTTCTTGTCTGACAAGGCTCGAGCACTCACGTCTGATTTGACTGAAACAAATAAAACATACTGCTGATCATTTGAGTTCCTCTTGCGTTAGGTAAGGAACAGTTTGATTCAATCCGATTCTATGTACAGTTGTAAGAACAAATATTGAGTCGCTTTTGAATAAAAATCAATTCATACTAAAGTCAATGTCCGAAAAAACGACAGTGGCATTAAACAATTGATTTTTAAAAATACCTCGAATATTGTTTTCTATTCAAATGTGTTTTCAAATAAATTTTAAGATTGACTAAATTCATATTTAATAAATGTATTTACTTTTGATCTTATGCAATAAACCCTGAGATAATGTTCTTTTAAAAGAAACAAAATGGCGGACACATTGTGTGTTTCTAGTTGGAGAAAATTTTAATGGACTGTTTGAATCTTAAATAGAACTTAACGTTGTAATTGCACAGCATATTTCGTGCCTTTGTTTCATTATTTCACAAATGGTAATATAACTAGATTACAATTCCTAAATGGGAGAAGAGATAATCACATGTCAATTTACGATGTTTTACTTTGAAACGGAGTTTGGTCGAATTGAGTTATTTTGTGTCAGATATTTGTTATAAACAATCTTATTAGTTTTAACATATATTAATTTATATTTGTGTTACGTGTCACATAATTAATATGTTGTTTTACAAATGTTGCAAGATTGTGAAATAATGTAACAATAATTAAGATAGAACTTCTTATAAACGCACACATTTTGGCTAAATTACAATGTCAATACATAAACAGCTGTAAAGTCATACAATAACAGTTTACTTGTTTGTCTTGATGGAAATACGTTACCATCGTGAACATCGTTGTATACCTGTTTTATATCAATAATCGATCCGACCCGAAAATACCAGACCGACAAATGATACTCGACTAACCTAACACAACCCGACACAAAATTGATACCCGTTCCATCTCTGGTAGCTTTAACATAAAGGTTGCATGTTTATCTGAACGAAAGCGACTCAATGCCGCTGTTACTGTGAAATTAAAATTCCGAATTCCAGTAAAGGCGGTAAATTTATGGACAAAGTTCATGCATACAAGAAATGAGTATCGAATGCTTCGCGATTTTTCTGTGTCTGTTTTTGACTGTAGCACGTGTGCGAAAAAGACGTGACTGGAAGTATAATACAATGTTTGCTTTCTTGTTTAAAAGACAAAAAAAAACATAATATTTTCTTAAACAAGGAAAAACAATATCAGAAAAGACATAAGCACGACTATACTGATATGTTTACTCTTTTTGACGTCATGTGTGACCATATGCGATTGCCTTATAATAATCACCAACTCGCAATGTGTTATTGTCAAAGCATGCGCATACAACCTTTGACCTTGACGTTCTACCTTGACATTTCGACGGACGAGCTCTGGATTTGAATGCGACATACTTATTGGGAAATAGGGAATAACGAACAAAAATAAAATCTTTCCTTGCGATTATAAGCTATTGCATAGACATATATCATAGATCTTCACCTTAAATTTGGAGATAGCCGTTTGGCCAAAGAGCATGGTTTGTAATACGACACATTGTCTAATAATGTGAAAATATAATCCAATCGACTAGCAAAGTAAAACAGTCCATGACCCATCATCTTAATATTTGATATAAAGTGTTGACCGATAAGCAAATGAACAAACTATTATTAGTATAATCTACATATATATGTAACAATAGCATAGCTCTTTGAAGGCGCATACTTGGAAGACCCATTCTTCGTATTCGCAAAAGTCAAGACAAACTTCAATTATCTGCTCGAACTATGTTTCTCACAAAAGAATGCTTAGTCCATCATCAACAAAAGGCTTCATAACGCGGACAGACTATCAAAGAGTGTTGTCAAGACACTGAGTGTACTCGAATACTCACATCTATGAAGACGGGCTTTGACATTAACGTAATAAGTTAAAGTGTGTCACATATCGACCATGGATGCAAACATATACAGTGTGGCATTTCATACCAATGTCACATTGTACCTATTTTTCGCCAAGGGGGTGATATAGTGTGATTGATATGAGCTTGAAGTTACAATTGATAGTTTCTGAGTGGTCTTCGTTAATAATGTAGAATCTTTATTGGATCATACACTGTTAAAGATGATTTTTGCGCAAAGAACACCCTATATACATATTACTTGATGATGCCTTTGAAATACCAATGCAAAACATTGTGTTTTTACACTCAGTTTCGATAAATATTTTTATCCTCAATATTGTTTTCACATTTAGCATTGGAGTCACTCACATCGCACATTATTAAGCAAATATCATTCAAACACAACCACACGGTAATGTTTTTTCGCATGATAAATATACTGCTTATGCCATATTACGTATTTTTAAACCACACTATTGCTCAAGTAATCAAAGCGCTTAAGGCACTGAAGTTGTTCGCTATTGCAAAATCTTAGACGCAACTCAGTTTTCAAAATTATGTTATAGTTTTTTATGTCACAAGTTTGAAATGAACTCAACCCATTCAAATTTATAAAGAGTGTTTCTTAAAGCAAAGGTCGAGATGTGGGTGCACTGTTTATCCTCATATTTATGTTATAAAGATGACTTAGACAAAATAACAACAATATGTCTCTTTTTTCGCAATTGGTTGATGCACTGGCAAACATATTTAGAATTTTGGTTGCCTTGCTAAAGAATTACACGCCTAGAAGCATGTACATGTTGTGTTATGTGTATCTTATACTTTATTTATTTTCTTTAAATTATTGAGCAACAATTTTTCCGACATGACATACTTTAAATGCATTATGTCTTGTTCTGATCCAGCATTGAATCATTTTCTAGGCCTAATTGATCCACAGCCAATTGTGAGTTGTTTCAAGCTTTGAAAAAGCTAGTTGCCATGCTTTTTAGCCCAACTGTAACCAACTTTTGAAATTGAGTTTCCTGGGCTTAAATGTCAATGTCAAAGAAAATCCAAAGTCAATATATTTAATGCTATCTACATTGAAATATGATTAAATTATCGGGTTAATAATGTTTTAGTGTTGTGTTTAACATAAAAAGATGATTTTGTTGACTTTTATGATCGTAACTCGCAGAGCGTTGATTCGCTTATCTCCCCCGTTCTCCACTGCTGTGTGACGTCACAGCTTAACAAAGATTTTCGCGTCCGCTATAGAATATAAGCGATAGTTCAGAATTCGGGTTTTATTTTTCTGTTTTTATTGATATTTTCGTATTTTTTTTTTCACTGGTTAAGCAGATACAGATATAACGCTGATATATTTACTTCTGCGCGATTGTGATAACATTTTGTCAGCTTCACTGCATACTTCATACAATTACCATCAGATGTCATCTGTCAAAACAATGATAATCCCGTATATGGCCGATTTCCATTGTTAACATCAAAGTGTGGTAAATCTTGACGAAACCATTCCTCAAATTCATAAACACAAACTTTCTCCATTTTTTCTTAAGTATTAAACGAATTCCGGCGTATGTTTATTTTTAAAGATTTGATGAAATAAGTGCCTAATCAGGACGACGGCATTCAACATTCTGTAAATCACCTGACGCGTTATGCGCGCGTGGTGTACAGTGCTTGTTCTGTTGCGACAAATAAATATTGGACATGTACATGGGTATTTTGTGAATTTTCCTAATTCCTNGACCGTAACGAAAAAGATACGTCGTGTTTGATTTGAAATTAATTTAGAGGAAATGTCCATTTCAAATTATTCGTGATATAATTGTGTTTAAAAGACCAATTAAACTTTTAACCGAAATCAAAAGATCTCAACGTTCTCTGCGCTACCAAGTTTGTATCCAAAAATCAGTACACGCACTCTTTTCATGCGTTTAGCGTGATGTTGCACATTACCGCCTAATTTTCGTGCGCTTATTGTCGGAACAAAGGGGAAAAAACTAAATATACATAAGGACTGTGGATTACAAATTGGTATACTTATTGGGGAATTCAACAAGACATTTATATTTGTAATATATTTAATGAATTCAAAATTATTTTTTTTTAAACGCTTTCTTTGTCCAAAAATATTTTGGTAATATAAGACATGAGAAGCAAGATTGTCAGGAGGATTATACCCAATTGCAATCACCAGTCTCTTCAGTAGGCCTAACTGACCACTCGTCCACGATTGTATCGTGGGGGAGTACACATAAGGATTAGTGTGGCAGGTACAACAAAGCCATAAAACTGCAATCAACTAATTAAATTCTCGATTTATAGTGACACGGGGGTAATTCAGAGGCAATCAAATTGCCGCTAACGATTATCAGTCGCGCATTTTTGGCAAAAATCGGATATTCTGTTTTTCATTTTTGTCCATAAATAGGACGCGTCGGAAAAAAGTCCCGTCTTATACCCCGAAAAATACGGTTGTGTGTTTTTTGTCTTGTGACAATTTTATTGAACTTTACATTTGCACTATGCATAAGTGGAAAAGATTACGAACTAGAGCAAAAACATATGCGATGAACAGCTAGAGCATCAAGGTAATTACGTCGATGGATGCAAATGATTAGAATTATTGTTAGAAGTTTAAGTATGTGTTATGATAATACGTTTTTTTTTTACTTGTATTTATTTCAAATGAAGAATACAATAATTTGGAAAGATGATGAAAAATCTAATAACGAAGATTTCAGGGTTTTTGTAGCCATTTTGGGAAAAGGAATCTGGTCAAAATATTATTTTTTTAATTGATAAACTGGCGTGTACTGTACATATACGGTCTATTTTCATGCAGTTCATCTTTATAATGATCAGATTCGTCAGAAAAATCCATAATTTTACATAAATGTATTGATTAAATAGCAATGCAGTTGATCGTCTCGGCAGAAATAACGGTGTTAAACATAGCGGATGTACATGAGTGACGTCACAGCAAGTTTTTGGAAGATTTACCCGGTGATTTATGGCATAAGGTGTAACGCTTAATTGTTGCAAAAAGTTTTATTCCGCATCTCAAACAATTATCTTTAATATTATAAAGTTTCCAAAAGTGTTAAAATTGACCTTTAAATCTACCGGCCCGATGCTAACAGGCAACCACTAAACCTGTAAGTTATACATGATGTAATATCTGACAGTGTATTGAACTCATTCAAATTGCAAGTTTGAAGACATTAAAGGACCTTTTCACGTTTTGGTAAATTGAAAAAATAAACGATTTAATAATTTGGGGAGTTCTGTTGTTGTCGTTATATCTTTTCATACTACGAGGATTGCTTATATAAAGTATACAATACATCTCTCATTGTATGAGCACGGATGGCCAAGTGGTCTAAACGATAGACTTTTATTCCAGGGGTCAGTGGTTCGAGTCTAGTTGAGGGTAACTTTTTTTTGTTTCTTTAATGTTATTCTTGTTTTTTTTATGGAACTTTTAAGATCCAATGTTTACATTTATCAATATAAAGCATTTTATGACAAACTGTGAAAAGGTCCCTTCTAGATGTTTACTCAAAAATGCCACAAGGTAAACACTTAGAACTCCTTTTTTTATTTGATTTAAAAGTGATTTTGTATATTTGCCTTTTCAGCGAGGTTACTTTGAAGTTATTATCACTTTTTTCTTCTTTTTTTCAAATCATTACTAGAAAATATTATTTAAGCCTCATTTTGTGAAAACAGGGCGTAATGCATATGCATTAATTGTCATCCCAGTACCAGAGACTCTCTTTAAACGAAAAACACCATAAAATCAGAAATTGTCGTCCTTGATTAGCTTGTGCGCACTGCAAAGGCTAATCAGTGTGCGCAGGACACCACTTATTTGACATGCATTAAGCCCCGTTTTCCATGAACGCAGCCAATATGTACTGATTTCAATGACACACTTACCAATGTCGTTGCACAAGCTGTTAAACACTATTGATTACATACACATACTCACTGCCTGCAGTGTACCACCAGTGGTGAAGCTAAACATGATAATCAGTGTGCACAGGCAGATGCGGTGGTTATCGTTCTTGCTGTAGCTAAGACCATGCGACTTGCAAACCTGCCTCTCAACATTAGTCGTTTTTGTGAACAACTAAAAAACAATAGCATACCGAAAAAATATCCTTATCCAGTGAGTGTTATGAAATGATCGATGTGGTGGTTAAACATTGTCGTAGTATCTAGACATCTGTCATTCTTGCCATTTTAAAGATGAAATACCACCAAACGGAATACTAATTTAATATTACACCTATTTTAATAACATGTATTGTTCTGCTATAAAAACGATGTCCACATTAGGTTTAGAAGTAAAAATATACGCCCCCTATATTGTTTTATTTTGAACGTCAATATTTGATAAAAATAACTGCATCTGAATTCTGGCCATTATATTTCTATTTTCAGAGGAAAATCCTAGTCTGTTCTTTGAAAATATCGTTCAACAATAAAAACAAATATAGCCTCAATTGTCGATATATAGGACAGACTCCATAACAAATCGTGTCTAAATGAGACATAACAAACATAAAATATACACATAAAACTATTTTCATAAGCAATCGACATATGTATATTCTGTCCTTGTGAATAGGACACATTATCAAGTTTGGTTTACAAAAAAGTATTAGGAAAACCCAGTTTGTAGTATATTAAAGCTTTTAAAATACGCACTTCAAGTCGAGTCAGGTACTAAAAAAAAAATCAACTAAACATAACCACGTGTGCCCATGTTTGATCCGGTATATGCACTGATAAAGATGAGGAGATTACATGATATATGGGTTGTCCCTTCCTCAAACGAATTTGGTATGTCTTTATTATTTTGAAACTGCAATTATGATACTTCCACTAATTATTTCTTGGATTGGTTGATATTGGGAGCAACAAAACATGCATCCGTTTTTTTTATAAATATTTTGCATTAATTGCTTCAGAATTTCGTTATGATACTTCACTTACGAAACGTTCCTTCTCAAATAAAAAGAAAAAAACAACAACATACAAACAAAACCAAACAGGACTTGTTTGCAAAGACATCAATTTAATTGTTATACAATTTAAAATTCTGTGTGTTGTTTAAAAAAGAGAAAACAAAAAAAAGAAAATGATTCGTTACTTATATCGAAAACTTAATTAATAAATGAAATTATTACAAAAAATATGTGTTTCATCAGCTAAATATTACTATTCTTCGTAGAATTTGGTCAGAAATTGTTCTTTATGTTTAATTTGTTTCTTAAAGTTCTTAGTTAATATTACACGAATAGTTATTGCTTTGTTATGCCGTTAATCACGTTTATTAAGGCACAACATTGCAATGGTTGCGTCTGATTGCGACCAGAATCAAATTACATAACTCATTTATTTTTTCCCTGACTCCATGAGCAGAATAAATTCATGAGAATAATTGTACAGAATAGTGTGAATAACATGTGTACGGCTTCATGGTGATTCTTTGCAACATAATAGTTGTTTAGGCAACAACCTAATAAAGCAGCGTTTTCAAAGACCAAACTAACATTTATAGACTTAATAAACTTTTATTTATTGTTAATCGAAATACGAAATTGCGATATAAATTAACGACCCAATAACACATCGATCTTATCTCAACAAAAAAAGCAAACTGACACTTTAAGAGAAGTGAAGGAAAACATAAAATAGACGGAAGCTAGAAAATTGTTATTATATATTAAAGGTAACAAACCTATTGATCAAGTTTATTTTCGGTGGATGGGTATGCTTTGGAAATGTGTTTGGGTCGTTATGTTTATTTGTTTGTGTTATAAGCTGACCCCTATCCTCTAAAGAAAGCTTTAAGCTTTAAGTCCATGAATACACACATATATTGCTTTTTGAGTTTAATTATCAGAGACTGATTGTCCTACTCAAGATAAACACAATTTCTACTGAGAAACATTTTTTTGTAGATAGTTCTGATTGTGAATAATGTTCCGAGTTACATCAGAGTTTCCTTTGGTGGTTGTTTTTTTCAATTTGAAGTCATGATCTATGCGCTCTTTATGTTTGTTTTCCGAGACTTTGTAGATGTTGCTATATTAAATCAGCTGCATGCGGCGCTGCTAAATAATACGTATAAACACAATTCTACGATTACGTGACCAACACAGTTATATAAATAATTTACTAAGATTACATGATTTTAATTACACGGTTGTTTTATCAATCTGAGGTTCATATATAGCTACCAGAATAAACTAATTGAAACGATACTTAAGTTTCATCGAAACAAAATTCATTTCCTTAGTTTCGGTAATTTAATTTAAGATTTACATTGATGTTGACATATTTATGAACCTGTGCAGACGTCAAATGCAAGCTTTGCTGTAACTAAAAAAAAGGTTATTTAACGTTACTGCAAGCTTTGGAAAATGACACATGTATAGACAAGACCTAACTGGAAAGATGGGTTTGCATCTCATGTTAAGGAACATTTGCTGCAAGAAAACTGAACTTACTTGCCATTTACACTGCATAGTAAAGATAAATTGGAACAACGGCGTGATATTCGTTGATATGTAGAATTATATCGGACATGATTGGTAGTAAGGTAATGATAAATACATGAACATGTTATTAGGTTATAAATTAGTAAGCGGTATACACATGCGGTACCAATATATATATATATATATATATATATATATATATATTTGACTACATTGAACATCAGTTGACAAAAGTAACGTTGTATATATAGTTTATCTACACACAGTAAGGTTTCCAGAAACTTAAACTGCGGAGGATAATTGCAACGAACAACATTTTGGAGTATTGTGACCGAAATACATACTGACTACAATTCGATTTCCAATATTTTAATGTATTAATACAAATGTTTCATTTCAAAGCAAAACCGACTCACTTGAGCTAAACAATTAACCAGATAATTTCCAGACGGCATTGATTGAAATGTCGGGTATAAGACACTTTGAAGGCCATTGGCTGATATTCTTCTGTTAAAATAAATATAGCATTTACGGTGAGTATTGTATAAAGATGAAGTTGATCATGCAAGGCTTAGGAAAGATAAATTCTAAATCTTCGACCGCTCATATGTTACGTGCACGATTATGTTTTCTCTGCACACTCACTAATATTACATTTGTACTTATATTAAGATGTCCACATGAACCACATGAGTCATGTTTACAATGTGAACATATACAAGACATGCAAATACAAATAAATAATAATATTGCTGTTTCTCAGTTCAACGCTGTTTTTGTTCACCATATTTGGTATGACGTCAAGAAAGATTTATAAACCTGCGCTACAAATAGCAATATGATATAACTGCATTTCAAACGATGGGTTGTTCCATGATCAACCCTGATGTGGTTATATGATAAGGCCTATTTTGTTTAGTTATTAAATATGTGTATACTATATTATAATGTATTTCTCAAATACTAGCCCAAAGTAAGGCTTAAACTTACTTTAGGAACATAACTTTTGTTTAAGAAAGTCACAATATTGAACAGACTTTAGTATGATGAACATGTAATACAATTCCAATTTATTTCTATTAGGCACTTTTCTTGAACAAAAACGATGATTTTTATAATCAATCCAGTAACATACATAACTTTTTTGAAAACGAATAACGAATATGTTTTTTTTTATTCAACGCATATCTAACGAGAATCCAAATATGATACATTTATTTTTAAATGTCATTTGTCACTACACATGTTCAATTATCGCCGAACTCAGTTCTTCGCAGAAAAAGGCTTTGTCCATCAGCAACAATAAGCTTCATAACGCGGACAGTCTGCCAAACAGCGTCGTTAAGACACTATGTAAGATCGAATACTTTCCTCCACAAAGAAGGGTCTATGACAAACGTGGTTATGTCTGACTTATAAGATATATTTCCGCTTCCATTGGTTGGGAAGTGAGTGGATTATATGTGCCCGTTTATGAATAAGTAAAATAGGTAACATTCCAGTACATTGGCAATGTATTCGCTGTCACCAAAAGACAAAGTTTATCCCAAATATAGGCGAGAGGTTAATGTAATGAACTAAACACGTATTAACTTGAATGTTCTGCACTAAATGTTTGGGGGAAACAAACCGAAATCATGTACTAATCTTTACTTTTGGGAACCCTGATCTCATATAAATACCTATTTCATGTCATTTTAAAGATATACAATGCCTGTATACTACTGTATACATTTTTAAATTTACATTTAACACTCATATCATTTTTAATAGTATGTATCTACGCCGTTGTATTAAATATGTTTTCACGTTTGCACTATGTCTAATTTAAGTTACTAACAATATTCATACTAGAATTGCTGCAAAAATATGAAGATAATAACACACCATTATAACCATATTACCATATTACTTATTGATACCACATATAACACACAATTAAATTATTTTGCATGATATACTTTAAACAAATTTGAAATCAATCTGACATCTAGATATTATTTTATCAATTTATTGCTTATAGATACACCAGTCTTCATACTTTATTTTGCGCAATTTCTTTTGCATCCTATTTGGTACATTATAAACATCGCAATAGTTATAACTGCAAATGTTGTTCGTTTATATTCATTAAACATACATTTATGTGAACGTCTTCTCCCAGGTGTTGCGATAAAAAGTGTGTGTTTATTGTGATAATATTTCAATGTGTATTCTATATATATATATATACGAGAAGATAGCTATATCAAATAAGACTTGTCTTAATTTCATTCACGGAACATTTGTTAGAAAGATCATTAGAGGCTCGCAAACCTACACAATTTCATTTTCATGTGTATCAACCATAAACCTTAGTTTATTTTCGTGTCATCATGTCATGGTGTCCCTATTATCTTCCCTTTTTTTGCTATTACAAAAACAAACAGCATGTCTTGGCATGGAATTATATGTTATGTTAAGCATCAAAACAGGTGGTCATAACATCAAGATCCTGAAATATCATACAAATATCACTCCAGATACGTTATGGCTTAAGTCCAACACAAGATTCATTCAGAATAAAATGTGAACTCATGTACCGATTAAGAACTTCGTCCTTAAGGATAATATCATACGAATTGCGGCAACATTCCCAGTGCAACAATAACATGTATACGTACAGCATCCGAGATGCATATGTGTTATAATTCCTCCTTGATGTGAAGAATGCCCGAGGCAGCATTGCGTACTCAACAAAGGGATTTATCTGTCATTAACACACATAGTATCTCTGTATATTTTCTGAATGCTAGTCCTGCAGGCATTCATTCATTTTTGAAGCCACTGTGTGAACAAATAGCACAATTTGAGAAATAATTACCATACCTCTGCCATAGCTAAGAGCTTTTTTTTATCAAAGATGTGCGTTACGCATACCTTAACATGAACATTACCATATTTTGTTTTGATTGAATTTCAAATTCATAAAGAAATCATGCAAAATGAAATTGCTAAGTAATTTTTTAATTATTATGGATTTAAATGTTGCACAAGAAGCAGCATGTACATATATCAGTCATGGACGTTACAGTAAACATGTTTACAAGTATAAGTTCAACGTACTACATCACGGTGTCTGTGAAATGATTTTACTTATAAATGAGATAATTGAACACAGAAATTACGTCTGCAATTCTCGTTTCGTTGCTTATTAAAAGCTTAAATTGTCGCGCCTTGATGGAATTAACGGATTGCGGTCACAGATACATTCGTCTGAACGCGTCCATTGTCCGACAAATTAAGCCTGAATATGTACAGAGTATCTAGTTGCATAAGAGTTGATTACATCGTAAACGAATTTGGTATGGTTTGCTTATGCGCATTTGTTAATAACGTTGATATCAATATATTTTATCTATTCTTTAATACTGCGTGCCTGATCATATTTATTGTTTTCCAAATGCAATTGCTTTTATGTTGTTGCGTTTAATTTTTCGATAAAATCGTCTTCCTTTGAACGAAGTCTTATATTTTCTTACTCCAAACATGTATTTGTGATTATGGCTTACAACCAATACATAATACAATACAAACATTAAAGTTTCTACAATTTTTGATAAAATACATCAATTTAAAAATATCATCCCCTAAATGTGGAACTGCCTCTGGACATAAATAGGGGTCTCATCTGATGACATGTGTTTTCATTGCATATTTTTTAAACAGATTATAAGCATATGAAATGTTGTAAAAAAGTGATGTATTCTATTTCATTCGCACATATACCACCATACTATTTCATCGCCTTACATATTTGCAAGTTCACGTTTAAATGCTAAATAATTGAAAGTTGACCTTCGTCAAGGAACACAACATAGTTTTTCATTTAGTATTTCTTTTAAACTAACCTAGTCTGACATTCACTTACTAGCTGGAATTAACGACGTGCCGTATAATGAATGGAATTATGTTCATGTTTAGTTAATACCTTCTTTTAGATCTTTCAAATGAGGTTCAATGACATCAGTAATTGGATGCGCTTGGCAATTGTAGAATGGTACACGTATTATTCGACTGAATAATTCTTTAATAACATTCATTTTGTAATATAAGTATTGATTTAAGTACCACTTTAACTCGTTGAACATTTTATAGCCGATGCTATTAAATCTGTTTAATAAATTTGTTGTAATGCTGTCTCTCTTTTTGTTATGTTATATCTTCTGTTTAAGTGTATAATATATGAATCGTTAAATCTTATAAAATACGTATTTCCGGTCAAAGGTTAAGGTAAAGCCCGAGACTTAAAAGGAGCATATACCTCGGGGAACCCCAACGCAGTGTTACACATGTTTTTTTTAATTATCGACGACACGCTTTATGATATTAGGTATTTGATTCGTATTTATTCCTACACATCACATCATAACGAGTATTTTTCTTTATAAGGAGTATTATTGTCTTTCTTACGTGGCAAAGTCTGGTCATAAACACAACTATATAAGATTTTTCACGTTGTCATGTATAGCAGCAATACATTTACGACACGCCAAGAATGCAATGAAGCCATCGATATACAAGCGACTTTAACCGACATTTTCACATGTATTATTGATTTCCTTTATCACAGAAACTCTTAGACGAGTAAAATACGATAAGCTGTATCAGCAAACACAAACTATAACCAAAGTGCATCCGAGTGACAGCCAGACTTTTTCAGACGTCAACATTATTGAATAAGGGTAAATTTTCAATATTCTCTTTGCGGTTTCTATGAAAGTAATGAGATTAATCGCTGCATCATAGTGTTTATTGACCCATGTGAGCTAATGAATTGGAATTGTTGTTCAAACATGATATAAGCCGTTTGAGAAGGTCTACTTTAAGGATGACCCAATAATAATTTATTTTTATTTCAACTAACTGCTTAAACATTGTGTGCATTCAAAATACCGACACGTTCCTCCAATAAAACCGTGTAAACTATTTTTCTTATGATATTGCTGTAAACACGTGGACTTGTTGTCTCAGTCCTTGTAATTAACCCGAAGAGGATTAGTTTAGAATAGAATTAGATTAGAGAATTTCGTCATAGGTTAGATGAAATGCGACGTAACAAGATAAAATAAAACTAATCGACGACAGACAAATGAAGAGGACAAAGGGCGGATCGTTGTGGTTTGTTAAATAAGGTTGGTAAAATAAACAGAGCCTGAGCTATTATTAAAAGTGGAACACAAACATATATGCACCCGTTCTCGTACGTTTATGAGCGGCAGCCTATTATAAAACGTGGTTTACAAACATATATGCATCCGTGATTGCACGTATATTAATTTCCAAAGATTAATATGTATATAACTTGTTGAAATCAAAACCAAGTTAAATCATTTTGATAAAGTTTAACTAAATGGCTACTTGTGCTTTGAGTTACTCACTGAAACTGTATTCGAGCAAAGTGTGCATAAAAGATAGAACTTACAACTGTATGACCTCATAATACGGTGATCAATTGGTCTTAAGTAGCACTGTTTATAAACAGTGTCTCTCAAACAAAACAAGGCAATAGTTCCAGTAAACTCCAGATGAAATTTGATGTAATATGGCAATAAGACAATATTGACTAATGAAGACTCGAAAGCAGGATTGATTTAGTTAAGAGGGCTAATGTAATTAAACAGACCAAGTCCAAATTATCTTATCATAGACAATACTTTAGAGTGAAGTTTATAGCACTCAGGCTAATTATTGAACGCAATTTCAGAATTGATAATCTAAAACCAAGTATATGTACATTAATTTAAATACACATACGCTGAAAAATGTGATTGTGCGGGTTGATATGGCCAATTATAAAGTCATGTCTTTGTGCAGTTTGTTGGTCTATTGCAAAAATAAAATTGCTTTAAACACATGTACATGTAATTACATGTAGCTGCATAAAATGATCCACACTTACGTACATGAATACCATATAGCAATACTACTGTAAACCTTTTCAACTACAATATCCACGTCGCACGTTTGCATTATTAGAAATATATAGCTTACATTGACATGTCAAAATTAATATATATGTAAACAATTGCATAAAAACGTTTGTACACGAACATGCACCATAACTTAGATATTGTAGACCCTATGCCCATCTAAGATTAAGTATGTTCTAATAACGTGCGAAACTCGAAAACAAATAAACCCGATAACCATCTGACATGAAGCTTAATATGAAATACCGTTTATTTTGCCAGATGTTTATATATATTAGCAGTTACTGGCGTTTTACTGTGAAGCGTTAACTCTACAAACTTATCGTCTATTTAAACGTTATGAAATTGCATGTTTGTATACAGGGACACTTGTCCTTTGTTTTATATTTGTACTACTGTCATTTTATTGCAAGTATTAACATACCAGCTACTTCCAATATATAATGTATTTAGGCCGCTGGCTTGGCTCAACCGTCGTGTAATTGGTTAATTTTGCAACAACGAAATATAGACCGAATAATGTATCTTCATAGGTTGTTTTGCCCAAAACTCTATTTTGCTTTGAATGTTTGTACTATATAACTTCACACATGGTCATTCGCCTTCCTTCTAGATTTATTATCAAAACAATCAGTCATAAAATAATATAAGAACACTTCGTGTATACAAATGCAACAGACTTGTTCTTTATGTAAAGTACCAAGTTGTTATGATACTTCACTTTGTAATAACATTTATTTCCGATGTGACTTGTAATTCATGTGAAATAAAGCTGATGATAATATAATATAAGGTTATCTTATATCGTTGTGTAAAATACGGTGATATAGTTGGACGAGTATACAGCTGGCAAACCAAATTGGACGAGCAAATAGGCGATATATGCCAGCTGTGAGTCGGACAACGACAGTAATACGAAAAAGAGCATGTGACATCTGTGCCATCTTAGGTTTATAAAACAAATAATGCGTGTCATAATGTGTATACAGTATACAAAGGTGACTGTTTGTGGAACAAACACTTTATGTCTATATTTTTTTCTAAACATAAAAATCAAAACAGCAAGAGGATTATCCAGACATCACATGACAATAGTGATGCTTGTATTTTCAGCAAGTTCACACACTTCTCAGTTCATTAGCTATCTAACACGCCTTTGTGTCACTTCTTCTAAATAACAACTACACAAACAATTGCAAGCCTCATTTTCAAACGGTCAGTTTCACTGTTTTTATTATATTATGTCCCTCTCTTGGTGTGACCATGAAATAAGATATGTGAGAACTTTCCTTGATACCTTTTTGTCTCTCAGTCATTGGAATAAAACGACTGACCACATTTAAAAGAACGTAAAGCGCCATGAGTTGACGTATCGCATCGATTACACGTATATTGAATCAGAGTGCAATTAGTGCTTGACCCCAGGTGATATCTAGGGTGTTTCATTATTGTGATATCTGCAATGTCATTGAGATGAAATTAATCATTTCTGTGCCATGAAACCCAAGAGATTAACATCAATTATTCCATACACTGTTCCAACCCACGCGGTGTTGTCACATACAGCTTGCTACAAAGCCCGCATTATCTAAAATGGTAATCTAGTGCATAAATGCCAGTGTGAACTGTTAATGGGGGCTTAGTTGTGCGAACTTTATTTGTCTCTGAGAAAATCAGGTTTATACAACAAGTGCGGCTAACTAAATCAGGGCATATTACGTGTGGTTTATTGCTCTGAGTAGGCGTTATGATACAGATATGTTTACAGTCCATATAAGCAATTACATAAATGACATAAATCTGCTAAAGGTGACGTATGTGCATGGCCTATATGTTTATTTTAGATTTGTATCCTGCCATCTTCATCCATTCGTTATAGATGAGGATAAAAAAAACAAATGTGTGCACACGTTATTACTTGCTGAATTGCAATTAACTGCAGGCTTTTCTTCTTTCTGATCATTTTTTTTATACAACGTGTATAAATTATATTTGGATATATTGTTTTATACAAAATAAAAATCGCTTGCACGGGTAAAATAATATGACTGAATCTATCATCTTACAACTTGTTTTAGAAATACAAAAACACACACAATATCACACTGAGAACTTGAATCCATTCCATCAAAAGTTATGGTCAAACCAGGCTATTAATCCGCTCGCGTGCTTTGAATTCAAAACAAGAGCTTTTATGTAAAGTAATTGAAATATCACATGCACAATTCCCACAGTCACATCATTACAATTATTGTTTCAACGCCGTAAAGACATGGTCATCAGGGGCGACACTTTCAGATGTAATTCTGTCAACGTTTCATTTATTTTCTCCTATAGGCGAACATAAGTACCTTTATTGCGTGCTTGTTGTTCGTCTTAACTGGATCGTAGGTTTTGACTAATGGCTAAAACTGTAATTGTAATCCGAATATGCAAATTATTACAAATTATTGTTTTTAATGCAAAATTGTATATATCAATGTTCAAACCATACAAATTATTGTTTTTAATGCAAAATTGTATATATCAATGTCCAAACCATACAATTCATAAGTATGTATTGGTTCTCAAAACTGCACAAAACCATAAAAAAGTAACTTAACATATTAAATCTGATGTAAAAGTAATGACATTGGCTTTCGGTTTAAAACAAAAACTTGTTTGCGGAGGTTTAATACGTTTTTTAATTCTTAAACGCCCACATAGTTCCGAAAAAAGTAAAGAACAGAGATACGTGGTGTGTGTGTGGCAATGATTGCGCGTTGTAGTGAAATAACAGAAAGACCGCTGAAGTATTTTTCGAACAACTAAATCACGAAAGCCTGACTGAGGCGAAGCTTTATACGTCGACAGTTGTCTCTTTGTAACTCTCAAACTATAATCTTATTGTTTAAAAAATCCATTAAGTATGTCCGAAAAAGAACAAAGGCGACTGTTTGAGGGGATTTTCTCAGACAAAAGCGACACGACCAAAACAAACCACATGATTTTGCACACGTTCAGATGTCAGAGAGGAGACGTTCTAGACATATTTTGTATAAAACGAATATCGGTAACAATACAGAATGTGTAAAAAGTCGAAGACGTCAAAAACGATGGTCATGAATGTTTGAGTTGTCTAGAATAATTTATGTTTCATTTAATTTTAAAGAATATTCATACGCGGCAAGAAATAAATAACATACTTGCAAATAGGGACATTACTATATGTTGAACCAGAATATCACTCAAATACACTCGAACGCAAACGCAAAAATATTCTCGAAAATGTCATTTTTACATGATAACAAATATACATTTACATTAATAAATGAACATGAAAATTGAGTACAAAAATAGAATAATTACTCGTATTGAACTGATACACAATTTAATAATTACAGAACTTAACTATGCGTACTTGCAAATGCCAAAAGATTTAGGAATATCAATTACATTGACGACTTTCCAAGAATACCACAGCATATCAATGGTAATTCAATAGCATCATCGCGCTCTTATAAATTGAATTCGAAGAAACGGTAATACGACCGATTCTTTGCACAAAATTGCACTCACCACCGCGGTCATACACGTGTTTTTTTCATTTAAAATTAAATCATGTTTGCTATTCTAAAATCGTGCAGTTTATTAATGAGCTGAACGGCATAGTTCACAGACCGCTAGAAACTGACACAAGAAACAGGTCGTGTACAAGATAAGAACCTTGCTAAGGTTAAACAATGATAGTTGTTGAAGGAACAACATCTGTTGTATCAGTAATATTAATTAGTTGATAAGTTAAATAGAAGAAGTAGTAATAATATTAGAGAAGTAGAAGAAATAGAGGTAGTAGTAAAAGTAGTAGGTGTTGTTGTGGTAGTAGTTGTTGTTGTATTAGCAGTAGTAGCACGAGTTGTAGAAGTAGTAGTTGTAGTAGTAGTAGTAGTAGTAGTAGTAGTAGTAGTAGTAGTAGTAGTAGTAGTAGTAGTAGTAGTAGTAGTAGTAGTAGTAGTAGTAGTAGTAGTAGTAGTAGTAGTAGTAGAAGAAGTAATAATAGTAGTAGTCGTAGTAGTACTCGATGTGGTAGCTCCTTGTACTACAACTATTACCAATCCATAATCCTCATGGCCTTGGACGACGCCCACTACAAATTCATTTGGGTTGAATTAGGCAGCACTGCCAACATGCATGTTCAACATAGGAATCTCATTGTGTTTGGTCCGTATGTATGCCGTGTTAGTCCGTGTCTTTGTCGTGTAGGTCCGGGATGGTCCGTGTAGATGCCTTGTTGGTCCGTGTTTATCCGTGTCTCTGCCGTGTAGGTCCGTAGCTCTGCCGTGATTGTCCGGGACAGTCCGCGTGGGCGCCGTGTTGATGGCGTGTTGCTGTCTGGTTGGTCCGTGTGGATGCCGTGTTGTCATCGGGTTGATGGTCTTTGGAGGACCGGCGACGCTAAAAAATCCCAAAAGGCCAAGTATCGTCCCGGTTCGTCCCGGTTCTTGATACGGGGTATCCTGGGCGATCCGGGACTGTTGTGTCTATCAGTGCTTAAATTGGACTTGGGCTAAAATAACTGTGGAACAACAGCTGCATACACTAAAGAGCAATTTTCCTGTACTGCTCTCTGATATACTCCCTAAGATAAATAAAGTAGCCGCACATAACTTTATGCAAACCAAAGAGGTGCGAGGAGCTATATTATCAGACATGGTCTCAGTTGTACCATTCATTCATATGAAACAAGATTCATTGTTTTATGTGAAAGCGCTAGGCTAATAAAGTTCATCAGAGAGCTCCTGGAAAATTATACATTTATTTGGACCCAAGAATGAATGGACGACAGGACTGTTTACACAATTATCAATTATTGGATCAATACAATATCTGGTAGACAACATGGTACTAGCAGTGTTAAACCTCGAAAACCAAACTTGTGATGCTGTTTCATATAATATACGACGATAAATTTGCAAACATACAATTTAACATGGTGCTGCTGGAAAATATAATCACAACCACGTAATATGATAATATCAATGTAACCTACAATAAACCAACGCACAAATCGACGATTCCTACGCAAAGCAATTATCAGATACCTATTATATACTGTGACAATTGTGTTGGACGGGTGAATGATTCGAACAATCAACGTTGAGCCAATTTTACCAAATTGATTCAGTGTTTGTAAATACGTATTCTCTGCAAGGAAATATATTTATAGCATTTTCGATGTATCGATGTATTCTTATAAAATGCATGTCGACATGCAATTGCATGTTAAATAACCATTATATTTAGGATTCAATAGTGTGTAGAGGAGACTAAGCTTTGTTTGTTCGACATACTCAACCTAATGATAGATTTTGATTACAAATATATATGGATTTTAACCAGTTAGGTGCTCAATTGTACAGATCCAGTAATACGGGCGGGTCGTGGTTTATGGATGTTTTATATTTTGAGTAATTCAATATCAGAACCATGAATGCTGTATATCATTTGTATAGAGTACGTACGTGAATTAATGGAATCTGAATGACACAAAAATAGCAGATTGCCATGAGGTTTCCCTAATTACATAAAGTATAGCGGAGTAAGATTCCTTCCATTGATAATATAAGCTTCTTTATAGAATAAAAACGTTCGCTGGTGTTTAAATCGCTATTTTTAACTCTTTCATTCGAAACAAGCTGTCAAGTCAGTTGATGGCAAAATAATGGATAAATTAAGCCAAATTCAGAATTCTTCCTCAAGTTTTCCACTTATGACCTATGTCACAGCCACACACTGCCTTTAATTATTTTTAAATACCGTTATATTTCTGCAGTTTACCGAATATATTCTCTCTAACAGCAAACATCGAAAGTGCTTCGTCAATCGCGTACTTAAATTTATAAAGTCCTCCCGAGCATAAGGCTGCATTATGCGAGGACCACATTTGCAATCTTGATAACCTTGCTATTTATACGCGCACTCTAAAAATAACCGCTTATTTCCAATTCGTTGTCCCAATGGAGAGCTGTAACAAAACAAAGTCCGATTTCATGTTTGTTATGTAATTGAGTTGGAAAACTCATGCTGGCATGTGCGTCATCAGATGATTGTTCAATCTCATGGGTACCAGTCTGTTTCCTGTATAATCGTGACAAGCGTCAATCCAGGCGGCATTTGTCCGATTTGCCTGAAGTAGGACATTGGCAAGGCTACCGCAAACCGCACTGGTTATTTTCGAACAAGTGTATAAATGTTGTAAACATAGAGCCACTGCACTCGACCTAGTTGTAACATGTGTTATTTATAATTTAATCTGTTTATTGCGGAAAATTAAAATGAAAAATTTTGTTAAATTTTCTCAAACTTAATTGGAGCATGTAAACTGACAGTTGTTACCATGGTATATAATATGTTCTAACTGGTTCGATAACAGCGTACATGCAGCATTATTTTACTATTGTATGATTATCTGTATTGAATATATGTTTATTTTTTTAAACGAAGTATAATACACATTTACAGTGTGTAAAGTGGGTTGTTTATACATGATTGTTACACCAAATATCAATTTGAAAGAAAATATATATACTATGAGCAGTTTCTAGTAGGGATAACTAATTTAGAACGCATACAATTTCTTCTTGCTTTTAAACTACCTACTTTTCTACGGGAAATTAAGCCGTCGGATATCATTAATATAAGTTCTATTTTGTTCTCTCCAAATTACCCAAAAGATAATTCACAAAAATCTAGCTATCTTTAAACGGTTCAGAAATTGAACAAAACGTATTTAAGTAGATACTTGGCCATTTGTTGACACCAAGGGTATATCTCTCCACAAAGGTACAGCGAAGGCGACATTAATTTTCAACATATGTTGATATATTTTACAACGATTACACTGCATAGACGTAACATAAATTATTGTTTCCGACAATGCATTTTAAATGTGAATTTATATTTTATCTTACGAATACAATGTGCAATGCCCAGAGTATAAAGTGGATAGAAAATTAAACATCGAGTCACGCATGCCTACATTCATGTTATGTATGATACTGATATACAAATTCAACATCCGCATTCACTTATTATTAATACCCACCAGTTTTTCCATTACAATTTATCTTTCATTATCGTTAATAGGTTTCGAAATGTTCGAAAAATAAATGCATACCTTGCGAAAAATTATCCAATCGGTAATGACATGGTGAGTCCATAGAATGCAATATATAAAAGTTATTTGTATTGCTGAAAGTTGCAATTTCAAATTTAAATTGTGTCAACTGATATTTTGAATTTAATTGCTATGACAACTCTTGTAACACCAAGCCAATGCAACGTTCTAAAATATAAATAATATGCAAATGTTATATATAATATCCAGGTGACAGGTTAAATTCTTCTGCCCACATTGTTACATTGTATTAAATGATAAGTAGTGAATGTAAGAGTAAATATCGTATTGTAATTTGGTTTTGAACATCATTTACTTTACATGCGCACCAGAAAAAAACAGTTTACAACAAGTTATTAAGGCCTTATTGCTTTTCATTACCAGGACTTATGAGTTGACGTCATACCCGCGAATCAATAAGGATTAATACCCTTCGGCTTGAGATAATATCGTACCTCTTGATTGCATCGTATTAGTGTCATAGTACATATGGGTCATTTCCATTGGAGATGACAGTACATTTACGTACATTGCATCACCAAATATTCTGGTAGGAACAGCGCTAGTTGGTCCGAATCAAGCATATCAATTAAAAAGGCACACTGAACGTCAAACATCAAACTAACCAGCTCCTATGTACAGTTAGCAATAGTGTTTCGTACAAAGGTCACAATAACTGATTGCTTTTCTTTACAACCTGCATTTACATCCACATCAAGTAATTGTATAGGGCTAATATAAGTTCTATTTAGTTTCCTTTCCAATTATTGATATGGGTAATTTACCATTAGACATTTTTTTAGCTCGTAATACAAGTAGAAACGACGCGAAAAGACATACGGGCATTTGTTGCCACCAAGGATATCTCTCTCTACAAAAGTAAAGCTTAGACGACATCAATTTCAAACAGATGATGCTATTTACAACTATAACACGACATTGACGTCAATAAAGTTAAAATTATCATTTCCGACACTGCATTTCAAATGTGAATTCATATTTCATCCTACGCATACACTTTGAATTGACTACACTGTGAAGCGGATATAAAATAATACATCGAGTTATGTATAAATAGATGCACGTATTATTAAAACACACTTCAAGCATCGCAATTTATCAATCTTATATTTATAACGGTTTCAGAAGATTTTATACACTTTGCATACTTTACAATACATGACCTGGAACAACATGGTAAAATGCATTTAACATTCAAATAAATGACTACCATCGGATATATATTTTTGTTTGTTAATGTGTTTTTTTTGTAAAAAAAAACTCGAGGGTATCGTCACATTGTCTTCAACATACATATTCGATAATGGCCTCGAGGGTCCATAGTCGACATTTACAGTCATGTTATTTATCTTTACTGCTAAAATTGCAATTTCCAGTATCCCCTATGTGAAATGATACCTTGACATTACGTGTTATGGTTACCCATGGACACATTAAGCCGTTCAATTACATTTCGCCTCTTCTAACGTTCCGGCTTGCTAAACAAACTGAAATAATTGCTGTTTATTGATCAGTATACAACCGTCTTAATGCAGCAACACAGATTTCCAATGATGCTTTTTTGAAATATAAGCACAAGACAAGACGCAGTAAAAAAAAAACTTACATCGCTCTTACGATAATTGTTATCGTTTGTGCATACTAATTTTGCTCAACATAGTTTATACTATTTACCTTATGTTAAAAAATGTTTAAACAAAAACATCGTCGACAACAACAACAACAACATGTCGTTATAGTTACGATCACAGTTAAAGTTGCAAAAACATACCTTATGCAATATAAATGCAGTGACTTTTAATATCTTACGCAAGGTAAAAATTAAATGTGTTAACAAACATGTGAAGTGTTTCAGATTGTCATTTACATGCACAGTTGGCCAATAATGTGTCCGTTCGTTTCTACTTTAAAGTTTTCTATTGTGAGATTTTACTTGTTCAGTTCGTATTGTATATTTGCTTTTTTTCGTTTGTCCCAAATAAAGGATGTTGTGCTGTTGCGAAAGGTGTCATATATTAATATTATATTAGTAACTGTGAACGTAAAAAAATATTTTAGCTGGGATTTGTTTTCAATCAATACATGTAACATAAACATCCGACCATTTGATGCCAATGAATTCGGTCAGGAATGGCATCTCATAAATCTCAATAATATGGAACTCTCTTGATATATACTTCTTGTGAAATCTTCAGAGAGCCGAGGATTTACGTCAAAAGGAAACATATGAAATGATGTAAAACAATGACATAAAATAGTACTTCCTCGCGGTAGAGAGGTTAAGGACGGTAAAGAAAATTATTAACATCTGTGTCATAGGAAATTAATTATGTTTGGCATTTTTGTATATACATATAAACATATGTTTCAAATACGACATAATAGCTTGCTTTCATAACTTTTATATATTCTTAAATTGCACAAATACAATTTTAAGAATGAATTCGATATATACACCCTGGTAAAGCATGTCAACATCCTGATTACCAAATGGTTTTGTTACATGACTTCATGGTGTAATTAGTGTACAGATGGTATTCCAATGGACGACAAGCAGCTAGCATGTAGGTCTGAGTCATTAGATGGTCGATATTTATCCATAATATGCTCAAAGATTGTTCGAGTTTTTGTTCTTGCATTCATGTAAACATAAGACTAAATCTGAAACTATGTTGTGGAAGTTTATTATTTTTGTTTTGTTATAAATTTTACTGGCTATATAAAATTGACAATATGCAGGTTTGATTTCTGCCCAGCACGTGTGCCTTTTTAAAACATCATTTGAAGGTATGTCATTTGTCAATTAAGTATTGTTTGTCATATGTTTAAGAATTTATTTTAACAATCAAAATTAAAAAAAAATCGCATATAATCCCACGCATGTGAGAAGTGTTGTATATATCGATGTAAGACCTTCTTTGTTTTACTTTGCTTTACACTATCTACAATTCTACAAATGTCTGTCTGCTATCATAGATAAATACATATCGTCTATCGCAGTGAAAAGACGAAGAAGAAAGAATGTTATATCACATAAAACATAAAAGCAATAGTCCATTCTCCATAAAAGAAAGCCACTTTACAGTCATTATGTTGATACACAATGGTTACCGCTAACTTTCTGTAAATATGTTTCTTTTTTCGGAATGCCTATCCTTGTCTGTATTTTAAACTATCGTTTTTCAATTGAGCAGATATAACCTACATTTGCAAAATTGCTGATAACAAAGAGACAAATAAATCTAAGCTAAATATAGCAACGCTGAAATATAATTCCAATAAATATGATCATAAACTGAACACATAATACTGGCCTTGTCAACAAGACATTTATTTTTTTAAAGATGGGTTTCCAAGAAAAGTTCTATGCGACTGTTTTTGTGAATAATAAACTATGAGCAAAATGCATCACAAACTTATTAAAAAAAAGCAATCATTAACTACAATTACAGTTGATGTATTCATTTTGATCCAATGTTCGATCACTCATTGGAAATGTAGAGATATTTATGCGTCATATTTAAAAATAATATGTGTTTTTTGAGCTGTGGCCGTTATGGTGCCATTGATAGCATTTTACCCTTTTTTCCATTATGTATTTAATTTACATTCTTTAAATCGATGTTTCTAATGATATTTGCAAAGAAATCCAAATTACTCAAAGTCTCAAATGCAAATAATGCATGTTATTGTAAATAAAATGTATACTTATTTAAGTATAATTGCACCATTTTGTTTTAATATTAGTTACCTTTTGGATATTCCTTATTTACTAATTCCAATTACTCAAAATAAGCTTAAGCACACTTTTTTACTTTAGGTTCTTCAACCAACATGTTAATAAACATGCATTTCGATAACGTTTTCATAGTAAATCGGGGTATAACAATATTACAAGGATTGTATATCATTGAAAACATAAATAACATCATAAATAACAACATAAAAAATATAAGGTTCAATTCATTTTTAGGAAATCGAGCTTTAAGCAAACCAAGATTGATAATATTCTCCTTGGACTAGGTACAGCTTTTAATGTTCCCTTTGATTGAATTCAGACAATTATAACAAATCCTTCCATTTATCAAGCCATTGTCGTGGTGATTATAATATTATTGTTTCTTATACCGCTAAGCCCTTTCGAGTCATCTTCAGAATAAATGAGGCGTTTGTATAAAATCGTATTTAAAACTTCACTACACGCCGTACATTTACGTAGTTTCCTGTTGGCTAATCGGACAAAAATTAGATACGAAAATACAGGTGTATCCTTAACTAAAATATGAGCGCTATTTAAACGATACAAAAGAGGAACGACATGTACTGTTTTATCAGGTTTATCATGAATCATTTACCACCCAATGAACAAAAGAGATCCGTGACATACATTGTAGGAAATACATTCTTATTTTATTTCAAATATAAAGAATGAAAGAAATAAAACAAAACCAGAAAAAGAGACTCAAAAAATACAACAAAGAATTGAATATAAAAACATAAAAATCAGAAATACATTAAGAGAATATATTGGGATTATTGAGATCATATGAAAATGTACAAACCTTTTTTAATCAGGTAGACAGCGTACGGAAACTGACCAGAGCCATAGTGATCGCACGTTGTATGTATTGTTCGTGTCCAACACGTCTCATGCACTCACGTCTGATTTGGCTGAAACAAATAAAACAAATTGCTGATCGTTTAAGTTCTTATTGTGTACGGTAAGGAAACGGTTGATTCATTCTGATTCAATGTAAGAACAATTAACGGGTCGCTTTTGAATGTAAAGCAAGTCCGAAAAACTACAGTTCCATTTAACAAAACACCTCAGATCATGAAGTGGTGTTTTAAATTTCATAAAATATTATCAAACAACAGACTGATGTGTTTGAGGGATCGAAAAAGCATTAAGCAATTTGTAAAGCAATTATCGTATTGTGTCAAAGCGATTAGACATATATATAAATAAATAATAAACACAGCAAATCTTAAATCTTAAATTTAACGTCATTTGTTCAATGTTTGTACATATTGTCTAAAAGAATATATGCATAAAATGTTTAACTAAATTCCTACCAAAAACTAATTATTCTCAATAAATAACTTGCGAACAAAAACACGTAACGTACAATTTTGGTTATCGATCAAACCAACTAAAGTCACGTTGTTAACACAAAATCGACTTCTCCATGATAACAACAATGCATGAAGTAGTTTCTAGTGATGCAAAGTATACCCAAACAATACACAAAAACAAGTAGCTTTATTTTCCAGGTTTCATGTGTATCTGAACGTAAACGACTTTATGTCGCTGTTGCTGTGAACTTTCAAGTCCGAAGTCCATTAAAGGTGGTAAATTTATGGACATACTTCATGCAATAAAAGAGATGAATATTGAATGCTTCGTGACCTTTCTTTTTACAAATAAATGATATAAAGATGGTGTCTGTTTTTGACTGCAACACATGTGCAAAAAAGACGTGACTGGAAGTATTATACAATGTTCTCTTTCTTGTTTAAACTATTTTTTTCTCAAACAAGGCAAATCAATGTCAAAAAAGAGCACATTATATTTCTGCACGAATATACTGATATTTTAACTTTTGACTTTTGACCACATGCCTAATAATCATCACCACTCCCAATGTGTTATTTTCAAAGCATACACATACAATCTTTGACCTTGACTAGCTACCTAGACCTTTCGACGGACGAACTTATGATTTGAATGCGACATACTTTATGGGAAATGTGGAATAATTAACAAAAATTAAAACTTACCTGGCGATTAAAAGTTATTGAATATAAATATACCAGTGACTTTTCACCTGGACTTTTTAGTTTGATATTTGACCAAAGAGCATGAGTTTTTACACGACACCTTGTCTGATCATGTGTAAATATAATCCGAACCGAAAGATAAGTAAAACAATTTTGACCGATACAACGAACACACCATTAGAAGTACAATCCACATGTATGTGTAAAAAAAGCATAGCTCTTTGAAGGCGCATACGCGGAAGACCCATACGTCTTATTTGCAAATGTCAAGCCGAACTTCAATTATCTGCTCGAACTATGTTTCTCACAAAAAAAGGCTTAGTCCATCATCCACAAAAGGCTTCATAACACAGACAGACGACCAATCAGTGTCGTCAAGACACTGTGTTCACTCAAATTATTACCTCTGAAAAGAGGAGTCTATGACGTTAAGGTCATAAGGAAAAGTGTATCACATACAGTGTCATTTGAACGAGATTGAGCTTATAATCGAACGTTTCTGAATAGTCTGCGTTTATAATCCAGCTGTTTGAAAATCTTTCTTGGATCTTTCTATGTTAAGGATTCTGTTGCTGCAAAACAAAACACCCTATGAACATATTACTTGATGATCCACTTGAAATACCAATATAAAACATGTGTGTTTTAACACTCAATGAATATTTTGTCCTAAATAAGTATTTCACATTGAGAATTGGATTCATTTACAACACAAATTAATTAAGCAAATACCATACAAACAACACCAAACGGTTATGACATTTCGCATGACAAATATACTGCTTAAACCATATTACGTATTTTAAATATCAGAGTTATACGACCATATTTTGTGCTATATAATGATCGTTGTGTTGGTAAACAATTGTCGTAGTTTCTAGACATGTTTCATTCTTGCCATTTAACTGATTAAATACTACCAAACTGAATACCTATTTAATATTACACCTATTTCAATAAAATTATCTTGTTCTGCTATGAATAACGATGTACACATACGCTTAGGAGGTACAAAATATACGTCCCCAATTATTGTTTCATCTGGACCGTGAATGATTTTATACAATTACTGCATCTGCATTCTGGCTATTATATTTATACGTCCCCTATATTGTATCATCTGGACCGTGAATGATTTTATACAATTACTGCATCTGCATTCTGGCTCTTATATTTATACGTCCCCTATATTGTATCATTTGGACCGTGAATGATTTTATACAATTACTTCATCTGAATTCTAGCCATTATATTTCTACTCCAAAGACTATTCTAGTCTGCACTTTGAAAATATCGTTCAACAATAACACAAATATAGCCTCAGTTGTCGATATCTAGGACAGACTCTACAATAAATCGTACCTTAGTGACGCATAACAGAACTCTAATATACACATACAACCATTTTCATAAGCAATCAACACATGTATGTTCTGTCCTTTTAAATATGACACATTATCAAGTTTGTTTTACAAAATCAGTATTAGGAAAAACCAGAGTGTAGTATATAAAAGCTTTTATTATCAGCACTTGCAGTCGAAACAAGTAATATAAAACAATACACTCTAACAATAGCACCGTGTGTCAATGCTTAATCCGGTATATGCACTAATAAAGGTGAGGCGATTACAGGATATATGGGTTGCCCCTTCCCAAAATGAATTTGGCATGTCTTTATTATTATGAAACTGCAATTATGACACTCCCACTTATTATCTCTAGGATTATCTATTATTCAGAGCAACACAATATGCATCCGTATTAAAAAACATATATTTGCATCAATTGCTTCAGAACTTCAGAATTTTGGTATGATACTTAACTTCCGAAACGTTCGATAGAAGCATCGATAACATCCCCAAATAAATAAAACAGGACTTGTTTGCAAGAACATCAATTTATATGTAATACCATTTAAAATGTGTGTTTTTTTTTAAATACAGAAAACAATACACTGTACAATGACTCGTAAATTATAATCATATAATATGATAATTGTATCGAAAACTTAAGTAATACATGTAAAAGACATTTTTTTAAATGTTTACATTTCTATTCCATCAGCTTTATATAACTATTATTTATAGTATTTTGTTAGTAATTGTCCTTTTTGTTTACGTTATTTCTTATTTAATAATGCACGAGTACGAGTATGTATTGTTGTGTCGTTAATCACTTTCAGTAAGACGCACAATTGCAATGGTTTAGTTTGATTACCACCGGAATCCAATTGCAAAATGCATCCATTGTTAAATCCCTGACTCCTTGAGCAGAATAAATGATGTTGTGTATAGAATCTCGTGAATAACATAAGTACGTTTTTTTGTAACATGATAGTTTAGGTAAAATCATCGCTATCGAAAACAACCTAATCAAGCAGCGTTTTCAAAGACCAAAAGAACAGATATAGTCTTAACTTTTTATTTATTTGTAAACGAAAACGAAATCGCGAAATGAATTAACGACCCCATTACAAATCGATCTTAGCTCAAGAAAGAAATCAAACTGATACTACAAGAGAAGAGAAGGAAGAAACAAGTTAACAGAGGAAAGATAAGAAAGTTGTTAGTATACATTTAAGATAACCAACATTTTCATCAAGTTGATTTTTGGTCGTTTTTTTTTTGTTACAACCTGTCCGCGGTCCGATACGAATCCTCCTATAAGCAATTCTGTAAATATATCTTCTAATGTATTTTTTTCTGATATATATATATATATAAATATTGTTTTTTTTTTATTTAAATTGTGCAAAAATATGTTGTAAACTGATTGATCTCGTAATCAGAGACTGATGTTGTCAAACTAATGATTAAAATGGTTTCGATTGAGAAACATTGTATGCAGATAATTCAAGTTTTTGGAATTTTGTTCCGAGTTACATCAAGTTACATTAATACATGTTATTACGAACCGACTGTGTAGTAAGCATCACAATACATTAGTAAGCGGTATACACCTGCGGTATCAGTATATATTTGACTACATTGACCATCATTTGACGAAACCTGTCTAGTATATATAGTACATTTACACAATAAGGCTTCTGGAAACTTTGTTTGTACATGTTTCGCAGAAAAAGGCTTTGTCCATCCTGAACAAAAAAGCTTAATAACGCGGACAGACTGCCAAACAGTGTATTTAAGACACTTGTGTGATCGAATAATGGCTTCCACAAAAAAGTATATGACAAACTTGATTATGTATGACTTATCCGATATATGTTGGCTTGTATTGGTTGGAAAGTGAGTGGAGTATATGTGTTATCTTATGAATAACTAAAATAGGCAACATTCCAGTACATTGACAATGTAATCGCTGACACCGAAAAACAAAGTTTTACACATATCTAGGCGAAAATTGAACGTAATGAACTCATAACGTTTTAACTAGAACGTTCTGCACATTTACGGGGTAAACAAACAGAAATCATGTTTCAATCTTAACTTTTGGAAATACTGATCTCATATCAAAACTCATCTTGCCCCACTTCGAAGATACACAATACATCCCTGTGTACATTTAAGTTTGCATTGTATATGCATATGCATTTTTTATAATATGTATCTACGCCGTTGTATTAAATATCAATTCACTTATGTCTAACTTAATTTACTTAACAACATTTCAAACTAAAATTGCAGAAAAAAATATGAAGATTAAAACTCACCAGTATTACCATATTACTTATTAATACCACATTCAACACACGATTTAATATTGTTGCATGACATACTAAAAGCAATTTGGAAATCAATCTTAAATCTAAATATCATATTATCAATTTATTGCTCATAGATAAACCAGTATTTAAACTTTATTTTGAGCATTTGTTTTGCATCCTTTTCGGTACATTACATACATCCCACTATGTTTAACTCTTGAAATGAAATATCCAAACAATACATTTCTGTACATACTTCTCCCATTGGTTGTGATAATTCAGTGATGAAATGATAACCTGTGTAATATATATTTATAACCTGCTTTTAAACACGCCTCTAGGTATAGCAACAAATGTCGATAAAACACAAAATGTAGATTATTGACGTGTGTTCATGTCATGCTGACGACTGTATCTTTACACTTTCTGTTATTACAAAAAACAAAGAGCATGTATTGGCATGGAATAATGGAATAATACGTAATGTTAAGAACCCAACTGGGAGCTCGTGACACCCAGATCATACAATTTCATAACATATAACTACCGAAACGGTATGATCAATTCTAATAAACGATTAAGTCAGTATGAAATGGGCACGCATGTCTTTAAAGAGCGTCATCCTCAATGATAATGTAATTACAAATGACGACAACAGTTCCAGTGCAACAATAACATGTATTCGAAACATATCCAGGATGAATGTGTTTTGTAATTGCTAGGTACTGTGCAGTTTTCCCGAGGCAGCATTGGGGACTTCACAAAGGATAGTTAGGCTTTTATCTGACATTAGCACACAGTTCTGCAGCCAGTTATTCATTTTTGCGTCCATGTGTGAAATAATTGCCACACCTCTGCTAAAGTTAAGACTTTTTTTATCAAAGATGTGCGTTACGCATACCATAATATGAATATTAGTTTATGTTTATTTTGATTCCTTTTTTAGTTCATGAAACAAACATGAGACGCACTACAATGCCAAGAAAATTATGAAGTATCGTGGATTTTAAAGTAGCGTAAGAAGATGATTAATAAGAAACGAAGTTACGTCGGCATTTCTCGTTTCGTTGCTTAAGCAAAATGATGGAATTGGTGCATCTTAGTGCATCGTGGTCGCTGCTTAATTCATCTGCACGCGTAAAGTATCCGAAGCATTTAGCCCTAAGCATTACAAAATATCAAGTTGCATAAGCGTTGATTACATCTTTAACGGAGTTGGTATCGTTTGTTTATGCCAATTTATGAATATTGTTGTTATAGCACATATTTTACAGGCTTTTTAATAATGTGCACCTGTTCCTCTTTATGTGTTTCAAATGCAATTGTTGGTATGTTGTTGTTTTGTTTATATAAACATCGGCTTACTTTCAAACATAACCTTCTCTATGATTACAACAAACAATTAGATTTAATAATGGCTTTAATCTTAACAGAATAAAACACAAACATTTAACATTTCTTCAAATTTCTATAAAATACATCAGTTAAAAAATATCCTCCCCTTAATGTGAAACTGCCACTGTAAGATAAAAGGGGTCTTTTCTGATGACATGTGGGCTTTTTACATATTTTTTGACAAAATATAAAACAAATTGAATGTAATAAAAACGGAATATTTACTATTTCATTCACATAAATACCACCATAATGGTTCGTCGCCAAATATATTTTAAAGTTAAAAATGTAAGTACTAAAATATTGAAAATCGACACTCGCAATGAATCAAAACATAGTCTTCATTTAGTATGTAATATAAACTAACCTGGTATTATACTCATTTAATAGCTGAAATTACAGAAATGCCGTATAGTTAATGGAAATAAGGGATGAATGATGTTCATGATAAGTAAACACCTTCTTTAACTGTAGAAAGTCACACGTATTTTACGATTGAATACTGTTTAAATAACATTCATGTTGTGATGTAAGTAAATTGAAGTGAAATATTAAGTCGTTATATATCAACGAATTAATACCACTAATACCGATGCTTTTAAAGCTGTTTTAATGTGTTTACATTTTGTCTTTCTTTTTAAGTATTACTAGTTTTCTATATACATTGTCTTATTCTTTCATACGTGGCAATATCTGAGGCCCAACACAATTATATTAGATGTTTTATCTTTGTAATGTATAGCAATATATTTACAGGACGGCAGAGATGACAGTGAAGCCATCGAAGGATGACAAACAAACGATCTTAACTAACATGTTGACAAATATTATTGATTAACTTTATCTGAGAAACTGTGAGACGAGTAAACCAAACCAAGCTTTATCAGCTAACATTTACTATAACCAACCTGCATCTTCATGACAGCCACTCTTTTACAGACGTTAACATTTGAGAATAAGGGTAAATTATTAATATTCCCTTTGCGGTTTCTATGAATGCAATGTGATTTTTCGCTTCATCATAGTGGCTATTAACTCATGTTATATTGTTAGATAATTAACTGTATTGGTTGTCCAAACAGGAAATGAGCCGTTTGCGAATGCCTATATTAAATAAAACCCAATATTTAGTATTTGTTTGTTTGAACATATTGCTTTAAAAGTGTGTGCAATTTTAATCCTGGTAGTTCTGGCATGTTCTTCTCATGAAACCATAACAATAATTTATAAACGACATTGCTGCAAAACATAGTATATTTGTTTCCATCCTTATAATTATACCGGAACGGATTAGGTAAGATTAGGATTACATAAGAGGACAATAATGGACGACTGACAAATGAAGAGAATAGAGGGCGGATCTATGTAGTTTTTTTTAATAAGGCTTAAAGAAAAACAGAGCTTGATATGGATTACAATCAGAACTACTTCATAACAGTGAGCTTAATACTTTGATATTATTATCGACGATTCTGAAACGTTATACTAATTAATGAGCTGCAGCATATTTAAAAACGTGGTACACACACATATATGCACTCGTGCTCGTATGTATTTGAACTTCATCTTAATAAAACATATGGTTCACAAACATCGATGCATCCGTGCTCGCAAGAACATTAATTTAAAAAAACAAAACGTGTATATGATGTGGCATCCAAAAACAGGTTAAATCATTCAGATATTTTATTTACTCACTGAAACTATTTTCATATAAAATGTGCATTAAGATTGAAATTATAACAATATGACATCGTAACTACGGTGATCAATTTGTCTTTATTAACACGGTGAATCAACATTGTCTCTCATAAAAATAAGACAATGGTTCCACTAAACGCCTGATGGAATTAGAAGTAATATGGCTAAGACAATATCAACTAATGAAGACACGAAAACATTGATTAAGTTAAGTAATAAAACAGGCCCAAGTCCAAATTATCTTATCGTAGACAAAACTTTATAATGAAGTAGATAGGACTAAGGTTAAGGCTTTAATGCAATTCCAAAATTGATAATCTAAAATCGAGAAAGCATATGTACAATAATTAAAATACACATACGCGGTAAAATGTGAGTGTGCAGGTCAATATGGCCAATATTGTTTGTCAGGTGTGTGTGCCTTGTGTAGGTCTGTTGTAAAACAAATTGAATTAACACAAATACACTTGGAGACTTTTCTAACGCAACACGTATTCAAATCAATATGGCTCTTTTATTTTTGAACGAATTTTGTTGAAATTTGGATTATTTCAACACATATATAGTACCTTCTGTAAATTTAATTGAAATTGATCAACATTAAAATATCAAACTTAACAAATTAAAAACGTCACTGCAAAAGTAAAATTTTCAAAATCGTACACGGTAAAATACTAATTTGAAAAGTAAAACGCATTAACTTACATGTCTTTATGACTTACCGGCTTGCAACATGCCAATTGAGCGATTGCGCTCCTGAATAGTCATACGAGCCATATAGTTTTTGTGAATTTATGTTATGTTTTCTTGGTGTAAAACCCCAACTTGAATGATGAAATTGAAATTAATTAGGAATTATATCACGTTTTAATACACTTGGTGACTTTTCTAACGCAACACTTTTCAAACTTGAATATCTCAGTTATGAGTAAAACATTTGTTTAAAAAATGTGATCATGTATATAAAAATCTTATCTCATTACTGAGATTTGCATTATGACTTTTATAAAGATTACATTGACAGGTCAAAATTCATATAAATGTTAACACTTGCATTAAAACGTGCGTGACGAACATACAAACACGATAACCGCTGATTTTGGAGACCTGTTGCCCTTCTTTGATTAAGTATGTTCTAATAACGTGTGACACTTGTAAACAAATTATCCCGATAATCATCTGCGATGAAGTTAAATATGACATAATTGTTCTATTGCCAGATGTTTATATATATTAGCATACATTAGCTTTTAACGTTGAAGCTTTAACTCTACATACTTATCGTCTATTTAAACGTTATGAAATTTGTGTTGCGTGTTTGTATACATGGACACTTGTTCTTTGTTACATATTTGTACAACTGTCATTTTAGTGTAAGTTTTTAAATACCAGCTACTGACAATATATTGTATGCATAAACGGCTTGATTTGCTCCATCGTGATGTAACTGTTTAATTTGGTAACAGCGAAATGTAGACCGAATTATGTATCTGCTTAGTTTGTTTTGCTTAAAACTCTATTTTTCTCTGAATGTCTTCCTTCTAGATTTATTGTTAATACAATCAATCATAAAATAACAAAATAAAAACTGTATGTATACAAATGCAACGGACTTGTCCTATATGTAGTCTACCACGTTGATACGATACTTCACAATGTAATCACGTTTTTATTTTCATTTGACTTCCATGTTATTCATGTGAAATATAATATTAGGTAATTTAAAAGTTGTGTGTACAATACGGTGATATATTTGCACAAGTATACAGCTGACATACCAAATTGAACGACTCGATAGGCGATGTATGCCAGCTGAGTTACTGAGTCATGGCAACGACAGTTATAATAAAGAAACGCATGTAACATCTGTCCATCTTAGGTTTATTTAATTTAAAAAAAATACTGCATGCTATACTGTGTATAAAGTATACAAGGATGACTGTTTGTGGAAAAAGCAATTTATGTCTATATTTTGTCTTTACATAAAAATCAAAACAATAAGAGAATTACCCAGACATCAGATGACAATATTGGTGCTTGTATTTTCAGCAAGTTCACGCACTTCGAAGTTCACCAGGTATCAAACATGTCTTGTTGACACTCTTCTAAATAACAAATACACATGTGTTTGTAAGCGTCATTTACAAACGGTCAGTTGCATTGTTTTTATTAGTTGTGTCCCTCATGTTGTGTGAACATGAAATAAGATATGTGAAACATTTCGTTGACACTTGTTTTGGTGCTCAGTCAGTGGAATTAACGACTGAACACATTCCTAAAAATAGAAAAAGGCCATGATTTGATGTACCGCATCGATTACACATATTACATCCGAGTGCAATTAGTTCTAGACTCCATGTGATGTCTACGGTGTTTCATCATTGTTTTATCTGCTATGTCAGCTGTAGCTGTTTAATACATCATCACTTCAATACAATTCGTAAACGCCATGTTGAATCAATACAATAATACCGATGTATTGGCAATTAAGTCGAAGAAAATGAACGCCGAATATATTATCGCGATCTTTTCAGACAAGTGAAGATACGTTAGGGCTAATATAATAATTTAATTCTAATGATTTGCTTCCAATGTTCTTTGAAAAACACTAGATCAATGTTGAAGTGTCTGAAATTCAGTTATAAAGTTAATATATTGAATTTGGCAGAGTTTAACTGTCCACATATATACGTATGTAAGGGCTAGACTTATTATACTTACGTTGCCTTATAACGTGGTTATCTAAACAAAGAACACCAATGCTTGAAACGAAAACTGGTATTAGTTCTTGCAATGTGTATGACCCTAGCCCAATTTGAAAACGCACGCAAAATGTGTTCTGTTGGTATCGTGTATAGCTCCGAACCATATTTATAGTGTGTAGATGTGAATTCACAAAGTGTTTCTTCAATTGTTTATGTTCTATACGTTTTGGTAGTATTATTAGGGTTATTGGTTAAGGCAGAGATGGCGGTTATTGAAACAGCATCAATATCAATATCGTCGATGAAAGTCATTACTTTACTAATTTATACATCTCTGTGTCGTTAACTAACGTTACACGTGGTTTCTTGTCAACCCTGTTGCGGCATAGCAAAACATAATGCTTATTGGATTATTATTGAGCATAAATGACTTGGTGCCAGAAACGTACTTTGCGCTTTATGGTGTGTGTTATTAGTTTGAGATGAAATTAATCATTCCCTTGTTCGACAAGAGGCTTGAAACCCACGAGATTAACATCAATTATTCCACTAGCTGTTCCAACCCACTCGTTGTTGTCACATACAGCTTGCTACAACGCCTGCACTATCTACAAGGGTAATTCTATTGCATAAATGTCACTATCAACTGTTAATAGGAGCTCAGCGGTGTCAACTGCATTTGTCTCTGGGACAATCAGGTTTATACCACAAGTGCAGCTAACTAAATCATGGCATGGTTCGTGTGGTTTAATGCTCTGAGTATAAGATATGTTCACAGTCCATATTAGCAATAACATAAATGATATACATATGCTTAAATGTGATGTTTTAACGCGGCCTATATGTTTATATTTTATTTATTACCCTGCCATCTCCATCAATTCGTTATAGATGAGGATAAAAACACATTATTACTTGATGAATTTCAATTGACTGCAGGCCTTTCTTCTTTCTGATCAATTGTTTTAATATATATAAAACCTGTATCAATTAAAGTTGGATATAACCTTGTGTACAAACTACAAATCGCTTGTTAGAGTACATTAAACTAACTGAATTTATTCTCCTACAACTTATTTTAGGAATACAAAAAACACACAATATCATACTGAGAACTTGAACTAGAGAAACAATATTCCGAAATGTTATTCGCCTAGACAATGGACAGACATGTCCTAAGTGTTTATCAGCCGATAAAAGGCATACATCCGTCATTGAAACTATGCAATTATCAACAATAAGCATATAATATTTGTGTTTCGATTTAAAATATAGTTTACAGCATAAAACGTAAAAGTACGATTGTTTTGTTTATTTAAATTGTAGTAGTAGTAGTAGTAGTAGTAGTAGTAGTAGTAGTAGTAGTAGTAGTAGTAGTAGTAGTAGTAGTAGTAGTAGTAGTAGTAGTAGAAGTAGTAGTATTTTTAGTAGTAGTAGTATTAATATTATATAGGTGAACCCACGTTCCAATAATCCTACAGATACATATGATCGCTGGACAAATGCGTTTTTTGCAGCAATAGCTAGCTACCCACTCAAACCTTCTCTTTGTTTCATGATTTGTAGACCAAATCGATTAGCAAAAACAATGCCATGACATTAACCTATTTAATTCGCTGACGCCGCGGATAGACGCTGCCGTTGTAAAATGTTTACAAAATGATTGCTTTGCACGCAACATTAATATCGGTCACTGGAAATACAGGTTCAAAGTATAAGGAAGTTCGCAGTTGTTAACTCATGTATTGTGTTGTATTTGTTTTTGGAATTGTTCATGACTTCTTATTTTCTATACAGCATTTTTGGTGTCAATGTCTTACATTTCAGCGATGAGTGAAAACATTAATAAGCACTTTATGATAATGTGTTGCATGTGCTGATGGGTTTATTTTGAGTTTGAAGCAGTGAATAAAGCGGGCTAGTGCGAATGAGTTTAACAAATACCAAAGACGGAATCTAGTTTTTTGAATAAAAAAACAATATTTTAAAAATGTATCTAATCCAATTATGTTATCAGCTTCGATATAATAATAAAGTGGTTCTCCATCGTCTTACTAAAAAGATTTGTTTGTGTTACATTTGTATTGCATTTTTTTAAATAATTAATAATCCTTTTATATGATTGTCTTATTCTCATTGTCTTTTTGTTTCAAATTATAACGTCCTTTCAATCATTTTAACTTAAGTTATGACTTCAATAGAAACTTTTTTTACGAGATTATTTCGCATATGTCTTATATAAAGACACAGGAGCATGTGTTCAAATAACGACAAAATAACAAACATAATCTGACTCTTGAACCGTACAATAATAATTTTAAGTAAAGTAGGAGCTAAGCAGAATCAAATGCATATAATTTTCTTTAATTCTGTTACTTCAATTTATGTTAACACGAAACAACCAACGTTTGTCGTAAAACTAGACTTACAATTTTGTTGTGTTTGTGTATAATATGGTGTCGATCATGTTTGAATAGAAATGTACTTTAAAGTGTGGTTTTCTTTTCAATAAACAGCATCAAAAACGTTAATAATTCCCATAATAACGTGGTCAGATTAAACGTCCCTTCTTCTGTGCGTAGTCAAAATTATATTTTGCATGACTTACAAAGACTTCAAACAGAAATGTTACAAAAGTGGTCAACACTGCTTAGCACCATATTAATTCACTTACCCGTGTTCAGTGATTCGAATATGCCATGAAAATTGAGTCCCTGGATATAAACCGCTGCTGAATATCCGACTCAACAAGCGTCGTCGAGTCCGTTTTGTGATGGTCAGTTGTCGTACTTTGCAACGAGATACATATCCCTTTTTGTTCATGTCTGCAACTTATCAATAAGCCTGCAAGATTCTGCAAGATTCAATATGCCATCTGCCTGCGTCGAGTATCAGGCGACCACTTGTTGCGACCATGAGATTTCCAAGCGATAATTATTCAGAGCACATCTCGGAATTACCAATTGAAGAATTTACTTCGAATCAGTCAATGTTCTTGAACAAGTCGAGAATTGTAAACATGAGAATCGCGAAAATTGGGTACCAATTGAAATTGCTTCGTTGTTTTGATACAGAATGGCAGCGAGGTAGATAGACATAGCACATTTATTGTAAGAGAACCGGATATAATTGGTAGATCATGCGTCTAAATTGTGTCAAAATGTCAGAAATGTGGACGTTAGTTAGGTATATAAAACGTAAATACAGATTTATGGTAATCTTAAATTGTCCTTCATAAATGGTTTCTTGGTAGATGATTTATATTGTTGTTATCATAGGTTTTTCAAATGCAGAATGCAAGCAATTGTACTTTATAGGCAGAACGTGTCACACTTAAGCAAACTGGTAAAATCGATAACAAATGACATTGCGCCATGAATAGCTATACCTAGCCAATTACTTGCAATTATTTTCAGCGTTTTATTTTGTGTTTATGAGGTCATAAAACTCTTCAATAAGGTCGTCTCTGTACCAGCAGTTGTTCGTTGCTGGGTTTTACAATCTATAATCGATAATGCAGACAAAAAAGAAATAAAGCACAATCTCTACGAAGATATATCTTCTGTTGGCTTTTCATAACGTCCATTTTACATTACAACTAGTCCATATTACGAAGGTTAAAATTAGGAAGTAACAAAATTCACAGAGCACAAAAATAGTTATGAAGAAATCTACTATGAAACCACACAACTTTTGGCTCAATTTATATGAATCACGTGTTTCACATTTATTAAATATTGCATACAGTAGTGTTGAACATGAGCCACTTAGTGGTCATTTTATCATAGCAAAATAATACTCGACTATAATCCACCAGATATTGATAATTCTAGACTGCTGCAGTCGTTTCTGTCTAATGTCGAAATAATTTGGAATGTTTAGTATGTCGACTTGTTACTTCAAGATTGATAACGAATTTAGTTTCTATATTATTGAAACGTGTATAAAATAAATAAACTATACCAGCAAAAGTCGTTCTTTTTGACAAAAATTCAAAACACGAATTTCAGTTCATCGAAATGAATCTTGGGAAGAAGCACTTATAGGAGGTGTAAAATGCCCGATTACAAAATGTATACCCACAATATGTATTTAAATACATTACAAAGCATGTTTAACTTTCCTAACAGTCTTAGCAAATTTGAGATAGTCTCATCTGTCTTTTTCCTCTGAAGATATATTTGACACCATTAAACAATATTATTATACAGTATTATAAAGCAAACAAAAGGGGGTTTTGTTTAAAGAGTATTGTTTAAAACACGACATATCCCATGAGAAATGGTAATTTTATAATCATGCGGCTGTACTCCATGGGACGCAATACTATTTTAAACAATTTTACCATAATAAGAATAAAATATATGACTTTTACTTTTGAAATATATCTCGCTTGGTATGCATACACATAGCGTATGTATGGTCAATTCGAACACTTACACTATACATTGCAGTAATTGATTGCAATTGGTGTCTACCATTCAATAATTTCAGTATTAATAAGAAATATCAAATGTGCACCAAGTGTTGATAAAGAATAGGATCGATTTCGAAGTTGAACGTGTACATAACATCTGTTATGCGTTCGTTAAAATGCTCGTCTGATGGTTATTATTTATCCATTAACCATGGTTTGTTTCTGGTTGCGTGACTTTTCATAATTGTATACATCTTCTATTCTAGCTTTATTATACGGATTCCATAAATGGTGAAACTGCAAGCATCAAATGATCATTCTTCGCGTTTCCGCTTTGGTTTTTAACAGTTTGTTCCTGATAAGAACACTCAAATACTGTTTAAGCTTGTTTCGTTATTAGTGAAACAATATACTTACCTTGAAAATGATATCCAACAATAAAATGTTTGGAAGCTTATCACATTCACGTATTTATTGTTGTTATAGTGTGTTCAAACGATGTTAGTGCTTAACAAATTGTCCACATGCATGTTAGGCAATTGCAAACAATATTCGTACTTTGCTAAACATTTTGTTATAAAAAATGTTTTAATACTGGATATTCTATTTTTTTTTATTGTTTTTATAAATAAAACTGAAAAAATAAACCCGCATATTTTAGTATTGATGTTTGTTATTTTGTAACTCATTAGATTTCTTACTGTACAAATTATGTCATACGTAAGTTGCCTGCTTTTTTAAAACATGACATTTTCTTAAAAAAATTTGACAATTGAAAATGATTGTCTCTCTGCTATCATAGATGAATAAATAAAGTATGTCGCAGCGAATTTATGAAAAAGCATTCATATTCTACCACATCAGATTTATGAGCAATTTCAATTTCCATGAAAAGGAGAACCACGTGAGAGTCATTGTTTTGACAAAACATGAAACAGATTATTTCTCGGAAATATTTTTCTATTTTAGGAAAGCCTTGCCCAGTATGTACTTTGAAATCATCAAATTACACAAAATGTAGCCATAATGATCGAAAACAAGACTTAATTCTACAATAAATCATTTTTAATAGAGCCGAGCAGAATTATTATTCCAGCATAAGTTTGATAATAAACTGGAAACAAATTTACTGGCTTTTTAAAAATAAATACTATAAAGATGAATTTGTAACAACAGCTACATATGACAGTTGTTGTGAATAATTCGTTATAAATAAAACGAATCATAACCACATCCAAATAACAGCAATTCTTCAATACAATCCTCTTGGTGTACATGTAGTCTGTTCGGTATAATGTAAGTTTTCCTATGGAAAATGGAGAGCTATTTTTTTTTTTGTCAACAAAAAATACTAAAGTTTTGCTTCTTGAGTTGTGGCCGTCATAGTATTATTAAGAGTGTGTCACAATTTCTTAAACGTCTTGCCAATTGATGTTGTGAATAGTGTTGCAAAGAAATCAAGCCTCAAAAGCAAGCACTGCATGTAATTGTAAAGTATCGTAAACTCACCTAAATTCGTGACTACCCTTGATTCGCGGATTTTGTTTTTGTCACGTGGCCGGTATCAAGTTTTGTTTATGCCCATGCGCGATCGTATGTAAAATGTAAATGAATGTTTACTCAATTGGAACGCCGGAAGATTTTTTTAAACAATAATGCGTTTTAAACATGTAAAAAGTGTGAAACAAATCTATTTGCATGAACACCATATTTTCAAAACACCAATAATATCTAATATTTAAATTTAATGCAATCTGTTCGAACATAAAAATCCGATCCTTAATCAGGCCAAAAAAAACAAGTTTAATTGTGCGTTTCTTAGAGCTGGAAAATTAAGCTGATTCGCATATTTTTTAAGAAGTTATTTGCCTGAAATGAAGAAAAATAACCATAGGTAGTTGGAGTTGGCAAGAGCTTAATTACGAAATAGTCTGTGGATATGCACTATTTTGATAACCGTGATTCATGTCGAAAAAAGCAAAACCTTCTTGATAAACATTTCTTTAGCGCAGATGAGACAGGTATAACTTGTAAGCACAAGCCACCCAGTTTTATTTATATAGTTGACCAGTATACAACTGTAGTGACCTCGGGTAAATACCAAATTGTGACACTCAATGGATATGGTAATGTTGGACTTTCTTTCATTCAACATTTGCAACGGAAACCAATGTAAATGTTTAAGTTAATTTGGCATAATTGCTCTACCTTACCACGAAGTGGTGTTTGACGTCATATCCGCGAATCAAAGGTAGCAAAACAAAATGGCCAAAGTTTGACACTTAGGTAAACAAAATGGATCTTTAACACATTTACACGCATTGTTTTAATTACATATAAGAACTAAGCAGAGAGAGATTTATTTAATTTTAAAGGTTAGTGTTTGTTATTTCTGTTAATTATTTGTTAATATTAACATATTGACATTAAATGTTAAGGTTGCGAATTTGCGGTAATCGATGATACTCTTTTAAGCCTGCTTGCACCATTCTTTCTGAATGTCGGTTATCTTATTGGGTTTTCACATAACTCACTGACGTTATGTAGAGCGTTATTATGGTTTCATTTGATTATGTTCAGAAATCAATGACAACTCCTTTCATTTATGAAGCCATTTTCCTGGTGCGTATCATATTCACTTGTGTTAACAATGTCATGCTGTGTTAGCGGAAAGTATAAAACAGTACATTCGCATCTGTCTAAGATATAACATTTTCTAAAATTAGCAATGGTATAAGCTTGATTAACAATAGTGATTGCATAGACCTCAATTGAATACGATGTGTTGTTCTAAGATTGATTCAAGAGTTGTAGTATAATGCAACATATTGTTGCTTCAGTTATTAGATAATTTCATACTTTATTGTATCGAATTGCAACAATTTCAGCCAACACACCCATTAAGGCTTGAAGGTGTTTTAGGAACATATAACGTTTTTAAAAATTCACAATATTTAAAAAACTTTAGTATGATGGCCATGTTTTAGATTGTTTCAATTAAGTTTTGTATTTGACACACAACTGAAAGGATAAAGAGATGATTGTAATATAGCATCAAGTATCAAACATGGAATACTATTTTGAAAACAAATATTCAATCTACTTTGTAAAGTTATTCTAAGACTATTTCAAGATAATCCAAATGTTATAAACACACAAACAAATTGCCTTTCAAGACGCAGATATCTCATTTGCAAATGTCAATTCCGATCTACCATTATCGCCGAACTATATTTGTTCGCAGAAAAAGGCTTTGTCAATTATAAACAATAAGCTTCATAACGCTGACAGCCTGCCAATGAGAGTCGTCAAGACAATGTGTGTGATCGAATAATTGCATCCCTAAAGCCTGATATATGACAAAAGCGGGTATGTCTGACAACTAATATATTGTTCCTTTCAAATTTTGATGAGTGAGTGGTTTATATTTGCTATTTTACGAATTGGTAAACTGTGTAACACTCCAGCGCATTGAATATGTATTTGCTGCCACCGAAAGACATATGTACGCGATAACTTAACTTAATGAACTCATAACGAGTCAACTAGAAAGTTATATGGAATTGATTAAATGTTTGGGAAAAACAAACCGAAATTATGTATCAATATTTGATTTTGGTAAGACTGTTCTATTATAAATAGCCATTTCATCTCATTGTGAAGGTACATAATACACATATTATTCCAAGTGTTGCTACATGTATAAACAAGTTTGTTTTTAATAATCTTTTAATTATAAACCTAATGGTATCTGATACAAGTTGTCATCAGCATAAAGGATCTATCACTTGTTGTAATTGTTTTGTATAAAAGACGTCAAGAACAGTATATATATTTTTTTTCCTATATATAATCTAAAAGCAAGACAGTTACTACTCAACAATTACATGTCACGCAAATGATAAATTGGGATCGTTCACGTTTGTGTAGTAAATTTCAAGTCAGGTCTCAGTGTTGAGTGTAGATATTTTGAAAAACAAAATTATTTTAATTACTTGTAGTAAAATTAAGTCTACTTCAATATTATCAATCACTTGAACAATCGGGTTAAACACATGAACCCGATAACCATCTTCCATGAAGTTAAATAAGACATTTTTGTTATGTCAGATGTGTATATATATATATATATATGAAAAAATACAAACATTATAGTCTCTACAAATTTCGAAATATCATATACATTTAAAAAGGTGTTTTTTATCCTCCCCTGAAAGTGAAACTGGCACCTTAACATAAAAAGGGGTCCTATCTGATAACATGTGGTTATGCTATTTCATTTACAAAACTACTATTTAAATGCTAAAATTCACCATCGCAAAACCTTATTCTTCATCTATTTAGTTATGGGATAAACACTGCCGTCTGATATCATTAGCATGTCGAAGTAATGTATATACCTTACTCATTTAAGTGTTGTATATAAGATTTGTTTTTCCTAATATGGTGGCAATCACATTTGCAAAACACTATACTATCATATTTATTTACGTTGCTATGTATAGTTACATATTATGAATATACATGTACCAAGAAGACATTTCAGTTGTCAACGTTGATAAACAATCGATCGTGTCCAACTTGTTGACAGGCATTATTGAGTTTCTTTATCACAGAAACTTCAAGACGAGTAACACAAGACAAGCTTTATCAGCAACACAAATAATACATTAACTGCATAAATGACAACATAAACTTTCTCAAAAATTAACACTTAAGAATAGGGGAAAACACATTAATATTCACTTTGCTGTTTTTATGAAGATAATATGTACCTCAATTGCAAATAGAGATCAATCGCTTTGTCATCGTGCCAATATACACATTTTAATTAATGAAATGAACTGGTTGTCCATAAATAATATGAACCGTTTGAGAATGCCTACATTTAAGATAACCCAATATTTTTGTGTTCGGTTTACGACTGGTCAAAAAGGATAAATATTAATTTTGACTTTAATACAACTTCTTTTACGGCAGTATTCACGTCTTAAGTCAATAGTGAACAGTCATTTTAATAAAAGAATTTCGGACTCTTACGCGATCATGGAATGGTTGGTCACACGTTATACACAAATTGACCTACACGCCAGTTAATTAATAACTTGATTATAAGATAAATAATGTTTTATACATATCCTTATATTGAGAAACGTCTTTTTACAAACCTGATATAGTCAAATACGTGTATATAAATTATTTCATTGATTCAAATGGAAGTTAATCTCTGATTGTATGTACTACTCGCAAAACAATATTTTAATTCATATAATAGTTTATAGAATACGCCATTATTTTAAGAATATAATTGTTCAAGTTAATACGCCATAATCAAGTCTCTATAGTGAATCGGATACCACCTTACAGTGTAATATAAATGTAATGTGATGTAACAAAACTTTGGACAGCGTTTATAAGGACATACCTTTTCATTTTTCAAACAGGTAAGTATTTCCATTAACTAGCAGAAATGTATCACAATAACTGTGCTCGATTTGTCTTTATTAGCACTGGAATGACAAATTTATCATATAAGAAGATGAGGCAATGGTTTCACAATTAGATATTATACGGCAAAGACAATAAGGACTAATGAAGACGGAAAAACAGAATTGATTTGGCATGTTTATTGGGGAAAATCTAATAAAACAGACTCAAACCAGAAGTAACCTACTCGTAGACAATTCATAAGATTGAAGTTAATGGTACTTAGGTTAATGCGTTAACTGCAAGTCCAGGATATATAATCTAAAAGCAAGACAGTTGCTACTCAACAATTACATGTCACGCAAATGATAAATTGTGATCGTTCACGTTTATGTAGTAAATTTCAAGTCAGGTCTCAGTGTAAAGTGTAGATATTTTGAAAAATTGTAGTAAAATTAAGTCTGCTTCAATATTATCAATCACTTGAACAATCGGGTTAAACACATGAACCCGATAACCATCTTCCATGTTTACTTTGAAGCGTTTAATCTACATAATTATTTAAAAGTTATGAAAAGTGTGTTGTTTAATTTGTATATCCGCCGGAAAACACCAGTTATTGGCATATATGACAGAATCGGGTTATTTTGCTTACTCTTTTGCATAATTTGTCATATTGCATGTGTGTATACAAATACCACACCCTTATCCTAGATGTATTGTACCAAGTTGATTTTTCATATTATACTCACATTTTTATTTCCATATTACTAACATAGAATTGATTTGAAATAACGTTTATAACACAATAGTATTATGTTATTAAACAGTTGTGTGTTCAATACGGTGATATATTTGGACGAAAATACAGCTGACATTCCAAATTGGACGAGCCGGTTGGCGATTCCAATGTGAGTATGCCAGCTGTGTACCAGTCCAAATTTATCAGCGAGTTGAACACAACGTTGTTAAATACCATTGTGTTATATACCTAACACATTAGTTTAGTTTGTGTTGGATTATTGTCGTTCCATTATACATCAAAACGTCAAGTCCGCGAATAAGCGCAAGCGTTTACATCATTTTATGACTGTGTTAGACGTTGGCGATAAAATATTTCTAGAGAAAAGAGCCCTCCGAAAATTCTTATAATGTTATTTGAATCACGTTTTATATGTGGGAAATGTTTTTGACAACTTTTGTGCAAGTCAGCAAAAGATAAAACTTAAATATCATGTACATTCTATTGATTTTTCCTTAAATTGAATCGGGAATAATCGGTTAAACTCGTACCGGACAATACGGAATATATTGGACACACACGCATACACTACGGTTAACTCATGTAGTGTTTCCTTGCTCTTTCGGTTGAAAAGCGACTTATCCAATTTAGAAGAATAGACGAAGCCATGATCTGAAATACACAATTGATTACAGTTTGACTACAGGTGATGTCTATGGTGTTTCATGTTATTTTATATCTGCAATGTCATCTGGATCTTTGTATACATCAGCACTTTATTACATTACTTAAACGTCATGCGAAATGAATAAAATAATAATGATGTTTTGTCCATTTTGCCGAAGAAACTTCAATTATTCTGATCTTCTCAGACGGTTGAAGTTAACGTAGAAATTAGCGTCCAAATGTTATTTGGAAAACAATGCATTGAACGAGATCAATTTCGATGTCCTTGAAATCCAGTTTAAAGTTTATATGTTGAATAAGATAGAGTTAAATTGTCGAGATATGGACTTACGTTATGGCTAATATAAGGATGTTAATCTTTATTGTTTTCCCATTTTCTTTAGGAGACACTGGGTTTACATATATCAATTTTGAAGTGCCATAAATCCAGATAAACGTTAATATATTGAATAAGGAAGAGGTAAAGTGCCCATAGATCTTCACACTCTAGGGCAAATATAATTACGTTTCCTAACAACGTGGATATCTAAACGGAATAGCATCAATGCTTGGAACAAAAACTGCGGTTTGTGCTCCCGATGTTTATGACTCTAGCCCGATTTAAAAACGCACTCGAAATACCTTCTGTCGGTAACGTTTGTAAGCTCAAATCGATATTTATAGAAAGTGTGTACATGTCACATACGTAAATTCACATTGTTTTTCAATGTTATATGTTTTTTACATGTACAAGTTTTCGTAGGCTTACTGGTCAAAGCCTGAATAAGGCGATTGTTGTTAAAGCATCAGTATCAGTATCGTAAATGAAAATAATAACATTACCAATGTATTTATCTTTATCTCGTTTTTTAAAGTATTCATAAAGTAGTAGTTTCTACTTTTGCTACATAGCAAAATATAATACTTATTAGATTATTATTTAGTCTGACCGACCGTGTATAATTTGTACATCAAATGTATCTGGCCTGTGTTTGACAATAGGCTTGGATCCCAAGAGATTTACACCGATTACTTCATGCACTGGTTGAACCCACTCATTGCTCTTCGTGTTGTTATCTTTAATGGTAATTCTACTGCACTTGTTTCAAGGCTAGCATTATCTATAATGGTAATTCTACTGCACAAATGACACTATCCATTACTGCATCCACTGTTTCAACCCACTCATTGCTCTACATCTTGTTTCAAAACTAGCATTATCTATAATGGTAACATTACTGCACTTGTGTCAAGGCTAGCATTAAATATTATGGTAATTCTACTGCACGAGTGACAATATCATATTGTTCATAGGAGCTCAGTGGTGCGAACTTCATTTGTCTCTGAGAAAATGCGATGCGAGTTCGCGATATCAATATCACAATAAACAAGGTTTATAACACAAGTGGAACTAACTATATCATGGAATGCTGCGTGTGGTTTCATGTGTTAAGTAGGCGTTAATTGTATATACAAATATGTTCACAATCCATTAAATCAATTACATAACTGGCATTGATCTGCTTAAAGGTAATGTATTGACATGGCCTATATTTTTAAGTATTATACTGTCATCTCCATTAAAACTTGTTCACACTGTACTTACGAGTTTTTTTTAAGCAGATCGCCTTTTATTCAACGGACAAAACCGCTATAGACATTAGCATGGCCTTCTAATAAAGTGACTTGTAAACCGTTTGGTTATGTGGCGATTTTTTCTTTTAACTTGATTCAAAAACGAATGCATAAAATATGTTTATTCAAGTAAATACGACTCCTGATCAAGACAAATGTTCAAATAATTGGTTCATAAATGGATAATCATCACTCGAAATCGGTTAAATAAAAAAATGACGGTTAACCTCGATAATTTGGAAATACGCGTTATACTAACATAACTTCTATGATTCGCTGTTAAATTATATAATCTGCGTGGTGGACAGGTAGCGCTCTATCTTTTGCTAATTCGGGAAAGGCAGTATGTTTCATTTAACTTTTATGTTATTTAAGACTATTCAAAACATGATAGATATTATATGTAACATATACAAAAAAATAATACTGAAAAAAACATTGGTAACTTTTAATAATGTTAATTGAACGTGTATTTAGGTAAAAATTGAGGCATATTAGACTACTGTGTGTATGTAAGATATAGCGTTAACCAGTAAAACCCAATATTCATGCCAACGTGAGTTACAAAAAACAAGAAATAACTGGTCAATGAACCGAGATTTAGCAAATGTTTCATTTTGTTGGAAATAAATATAGATGATAATCACTTTTCACATTATGTAACAAATGCTTATAACTGAATCTGTAATCTGAAAGAAAATTGTGCCCATTAGTTCCATAATAAATCCTATCTCTTATCCGGTTGACAGGTATGTAAATGACATCACTGTATCAAGTATGAGATCGTTTTTAATAATAAGCTATAGAGTTCGTAACAGTCGCATTTGCGTCAAAGATTTATTTGTACATCCAAAAGCAGTTAATATATGACAAAGAAGTCAGGCCATATACGCGAATGAGCAATTCTTGATAGTTTTCATTGGACTGTATGATTTTCTTCATTCTATTCAAATTAAAATTAAATAACACTTGTGTTAATTATATTCGGATAAAACTTGATTAACAAAATAAAAGTAAGTTGTGCGAGTAAACTAATATGACTGAATCTATTATCTTAAAACCCACATTAGAAAAACAACAAAAAAGCACAATAATATACTGAGAAATGAAACTCAAAAAACAATCCTGAATTCTTGTTCGCCTTGACAATTGGCAGATACAATACTGTCAACAAAAACAAAAGCATACACCCGCCATTAAATCTATGCAATCAGCAAATTATAATTGTGCTTCGATTGACAATATTGCTACCCTACGTACGCTGACCTGTTTTCGTCGTGCTCCTTACGTCGGCATGTTTGTGTTTACGTTTTACCCTGGCATCTTAGCGAGAACAGATATTGAAATTAAAAAGTTATAATACATATTTACTTGTCTGAGATATTTTTAGAGCGCGTTCGATTACAGCTGCAGTTTCCATCGTAACCAATGAATGCATGTAAAGCAACAAATTAAATGATTATTTGGACTGTTTAGTAGAAATACGTTCGAAAGTTTATAAACAACAGGGCGGATAAAGGGATCAAAAGGTGTGCGGTTGTGTGTCTGTGCGGAAATGGTTTTCAAGTGTATAGTAATAATTAACTACGTATGTTATAACAAGCGTGACTTGTCCATTACAATTAATTTTTATAACATCATCATTTACATAGATCGATTTAACCAGTAATTGCTCATTATAAGTTAATACTTGTATACAAGTTCCAATAATCCTACAGAACATATGATTGCTGGACAAATGTATCTGATGCAGCAATAACTCGCTAATCGCTCTTACCATTTCTTTGTTTCATGATTTGAAGTCTGAATATATTAGCAATAACAACGCCATGACATTAACCTCTTTGCTTTGCTGAGGCCGTTTAGCGTATGATCCCATGGACACAAATCGCCGTTGTATGTTGTCAACAGAATGATTGCTCTGCACGCAAAATTAATGTTTACCAATATTAATCAAGGTTCATCGCATAGTATGTTGGTGTTGCATTTGTTGTTGGAACTGTTCCTTATTTCTAATTCTATATAATGCGCTCTGGGGTTATTAATGTCATTAATTGCTTAAATGGATAATAATTAATCAGAGTTTATTGTTCTTTTTTTAATGTTCAATGTAGATTATGTAAAGTAACTAACAGTGTTTTAGCGTGCGTGTACAAATGAATTTGACCAATAGCATACACTGGTTCTATGTTTTGAATCTAAACATTTGTTTAATTTGTCTTATAAATAATCTAATCAGTTTTGATTAACTATGGTGTCTCAGTGTTTCTAAAACTTCTAACTCAATTTTTAAACCATTTGTGTTAGCACTCCAACATCTCGAAAACGTAGATCGCATTTTACATGTACAGTGTACAATATATATTGTCGGTCATATTTGAATAGAAAAGAAAGTAAAATTGAAGTTTGTTGTTCAATTAACATTATCGAAACGTACTTATTAAATAATTCCCTTTGTAACGTGTTATGATTAGACGCGCGTTAACTGCATATATAACATATAGCTTTTCTTCATGGCGTAGTATCACGTATATTATTCATGACTTACAAAGACTTTAATATCAAATTTTAATAAACCTACCCGTGTTAAGTGTTTTGAATATTCCATAAAAACCCGTTGTTATTCCCTTCTTTTAAAGCACTGTTGAATATACGCCTTAACAAACGTTGTACCAGCTTTATGGTCAGATGTCGTACTTTGCAACCAGATACATATCTCTATTTGTGCCTGTCCGCAATTAATCGATAAACCTGCCAGATTTGATAAACCGTCTGCCTGCGTCAAGTATCAGGCGACAACTTGTTGCAAACAGGAGATTTCCAAGCGATTATTATTCAGAGCACATCGGAATAACCAAATGAGGAGCCATACAAAAATTCCGTTCGTATCAGTCAATTTTCTTGAAGATGACAAGAATTGTAAACATGACTATAGCGAATATTGAGTGCCGAATCCATCTGCTTCGTTGTTTTGATACAGCATTGCAGAGCTGCATGATAGTATAATTTAAGAGGACATGACATAATTTTAAATGCATACATCTAAATTGAATTAAAATGCCAGTAATATGTTTATATGTTTAGGTATTTAAAACGTAAATAAAGATACTCGATTATCTTAAAATATCCCTAATAAATGGTTTCTTGGCAGACTATTGTATTTCTCTGGCATATATCTTCAACTTCAGAATTACAGCAATTGTACTTTATCACTTCAACGTTACACACTTAAACAAGGTGGTAAAATAGGTATTATTAACATTGTACCATCAATAGCCGAACCTATCAAACTACTTGCCTATATTTCCAGCGTTTTATTTTGTGTTTATGAGGTCATTAAACTCTAAAATAAGGTCGCCTCTCTAACCAGCAGTCTTTTATTGTGTGTGTGTGCTTTGTTTTTACCATGTTCGATCTATATTACACGAAAATAATTGCCCGGTTTTACAGCGGAAAACATATTTATGTATTGACCCAACAGAAATGGAAATATAAGGGCAATATTAATTCGCTCAAAGCAGCATATTGTTCATTTCGACATAGAATTTAATGTGCAAATAAGCTGTAGCTGTTGTTAAGAATAATAAGCATTACCTTGAATTACGATACTTTATGTTCATAGCTGGTTTACAAAGAAAAACTTTATAAGGAGACTTCAAAACTTCGTTATGTGAAAGGAGGAATAGTTAGGCATATGTTAAGTATACTTATAATAATTCACCTTTTAATTGTTCATGTTGAAAGATGTAGCACAATGTGGACGTGTTGTATGCAAGTGCATTCAGATAAGCAGCGTGAATAATTCAATATAATTGAACCGAACACATGTTGTAAATACATAGTAAGAACTAGTTAAAGATTACTAGCATAAATAATAAAACAACACGAGCTATGTACTAGTAAATGCTAGGTCTCAAATCGGTAATCGAAATAGAAAACGGATTAACGAACGAACACAATTTGTATTACTTTAGTTACATAATTTTAATACGAATGGCATATTCTGACACTTCTTTGACAACTGAAATGGTTGTCTGTCACATATGAATGAATATCTTCTATTGCAGCGAATAGACAAACAAACAATTATGTTCAACCACATGATTTATTTGAGCAATATACCACTTTCCGTTAAACATAAACCACGCGTGAGTCATTGTTTTGACACAAAATGTTACATATTACTTCCCGGAAATATCTGTATATTTAAGGCAAGCCTTGTCCAGTATATACTTTATATATATCGTCCTTCAATTGCGCAGTCTCTGCCTAAGATTTGAAACAAAGAAATACTTATAACATGAATCGTTTCTTAGTGGAGTTGAGGGGACTTGTTATCCCCACTTAAATATAATCATAAACTGCCAGTTTTGGGGCATAATTGACCATAAATAAAAACGAATCGCAAGCACATTCAAATAAAAGCAATAATCCGCTAAAATGCTATTGGTTTGGTCATTTACTTATGGGAAATGGAGAGCTTTTCTTTTTTTTCTCAACAAAGCCTCCTAATTTTGTTTGTTTTCAGTTGTACTCTTTCTGGTACAATTTAAAGGATATATTTTATAAACTTCCTGCCAATTGATGTTTTGTACAGTTTTCAAAGAAATCACGCCTCAAGAGCAAGCATGTAATTGTAAATAAAAAGTATCATGTGTTTAGTATAATTGCATCTTTCTTTCCAAATGTCGGTAATCTTATTTGATAATAATGATTGATATAATTCAATTACTCAAGAGGAGCATAAGCACACTTTTAGATTATTGGTCGTTTAAGCATAAACTGCAATATACATCTCGAGTATGTATTATAAAAGTGAATCGTTGCATTACTTTGTTACAAGGCACATACAATTAAAGTAAAAAATTAACAAAACCATATTCTATTTTTTGTAATAATTCTATTTCAGGTAATCGGGCGTTCAGAAAATCAAGATTGATAGTTTTTCTTTGTGGTAAGGTACAGCGTTATTATTGTTTCATTTGATTGCGGTCATAAGCAACTGACACATCCTATCATTTACCAATCCATAGTCGTGTTACATATGCGATAATCACATTGGCGCTTACACCGCTTAGCCCTATTAGGCAAGTCAAAATAAATGAGCCATTTCTTTAATAAACCCTATAAAAAACCTTCATTTCACGGTTTAATGTATCATTATTCTCTGGCGTACATTATATCATACTAAATAATCGGAAAGTTTTTCTGGACTTTGACTTTTGACCGACGACCGTAAAAAGTTGAATGCGACAATGTAAAGGTAATTTGGAACAATGAAATAAAACAAATATGTTTATAACATTATAAGTTATTGAATTACAATGTATTATAGACCTTTGTTGTTTTTTTAGTGTGACCGTGACATTTGAGGTGATATTGGGTGTTTTATACGACACGGTGTAAAGTAATTGGTACTTATTACCTTATTTAGTAGAAAAATCTATGTATTCCCATGAAAATGAAGCATGCATGAAAATCAATGAAACTAGAATTTGATCTAACATTTTACCAATAAGAAATAGCACAAACTGTTATTAGCCCATTCAACAATAATACTAGAAAATAACACAGCTCTTTTAATGCGCATACTTTGACGAGCCATACTTTTTTTAAACAACAACCTAATGTTATGTTCAATGACATGTTATTTTAACAAATGTCAAGCTTGATATTCAATTATCTGCTAGGACGATGTTTTCTGTGTCCGATAATAAGCTTTATAACGCGCACAGACTATAAATCAGAGTCGTAAGGTCAATGTATATGCTCGAATATTTGTCTCCATACAAACGTATATATGACATAAAAACTAGCATATCACATGTAGTGTCATTTGTATGAGATTGCTGTTATACTCGATAGTTTTTAGTAGTCTTCGTTAATAATCTTGATTTAAGAAATTCTTTTCTAAATCATAATATGTTCAGGTTTTTTATGGGCGAAACTCACACCGTATACATATGTGTATTGATAATGCACTTAAAATACCAATGTAAAGCATGTCAGTTGCAATATATATTTACGTGAATAATAATTACACACAAAAAAAACACAATAATATAGAAATATCATATAAACCAAACCCAACGTTCACGCTGCACATGAAATATCATTCTTATACAATGTTAAGTATGTGTAACGTCAGAGCAAGACCCCCATATTATTGCTATAAACTAAATTGCTTTTAAAGATAATTGTATTACAAAAAAATAGCGCATCATATTAATAATATTCCTATACAGTATGCACTTTCAAACGATCGACATGTTTGTTAAACAATGTTGTTGTTTCTGGACATGTGTCAAATTTGTCAATTGAATTATGAAATACTACCAAACTGCATTATATTATAATCATCAAAGATACTTACAATGGAGCGTGTGTTTATATATAAATAATGATTTTATTCATGACAATAACAGAGTGACTCTGATATATATATATAGATTTTTTTTATAGATTTTAAATTATAAATATGTGCTCGATATACTTATTAATATATTGTTAGTGTGTTAGTTAAACATTACTTTGAGACAGTTTCTACATATTTCATTCAGCACATATATTTCATATCATAATTTAGTAATACTCTATACAGATTCTTCTTAAATAATTGTAAAGTAAACACCTTGCTTTTTTCGGATTTAAGCAACAATCAATATTCTTGATCGAATGGTAAAATAACACTCGTTTTAATAAACGAAGTGACTTACTATTTTCATGGTTTCATGGTTTGTATTGTTTGTATGCTTATCAGTGTAAAAAGCAGATTGTTTTTTCAAAGTTAATATTTTAATGTATAGTCACTTACTACTTAGTTATTCTCCATTTCTACGTCTACGTTTAAGTTCCGGAGATGCATGGTCCATCTATGTTCATTATGAAAACTAATTAATGCATGCCAAAATTTTCAGTATCACTGTGAACTTCACAATGGCGTTCAACGCGCTAACATGAGATATCTAAAAATCTGCAGTCACTGATTATGTATTCTTAAGGCGCAAGTGTAGGTGACATATTAATTTAAAAAAGTAATATTTTAGACGTTTTGGCGATAAAAACGTTAATCATGTTGCTCTTCCGGCAGTGCGTTTAAAATAATTAGTTTTGCATCTAGTGCACAAAAAGCAAAACGAATTATTAATATTAATAAGAGTCATGAATAGAAATGTGTCACTCATATATAAAGCTGACCCAAACATATACGCACAATCCACTATTTTATTCTAAACCCGTGTTATTATGTATAACGGTATTTAAACTAAATCATAACCAACGCACATGTGTGCCATTTTCCGTAAATAAGAAATCACAAATAAATCACGTAATAATGTATACTATAACTAAATATTTTTTCTCTGCAATTATGATTGGCACAAACAAAGTTTGATGTGCTATAAAACTATACAGATTTGAATATGTATATGCGTTTAAAACAAGTGTACCCTATAGCTTTAATATTCAAACAGCAGGCTCATTTCAAACATTTTAATAGGTCTCTTTATTTAATGCTTTCCGGTGGTTTAAAGAGAAATATCAGTGAATTAAAACTGATAATTTCACTGTTTCAAACAATGAAAATTATCAGTGAAAATTATCGATAATTTTCACTGTTTACTGTGAAATGACGTCATTATTTTGAAGAAATGACGTCATTATCCCAAAGACATTCTTAAGTTAAACTCTTTAACAATGTATATAGACTGTGAAAAAAGCATGAAATAAAAAGAAAATTTGTTGGATTCGGTGGAATATCGATTTAAACTCACTCGTGATCATAGAAAATATATATTTTCACTCGTGGCTGCGCCACTCGTGAAAATATTAATTTCTATGATCACTCGTGAATTAAAATCGATATTCCACCGAATCCAACAAATATCCTCTATATAATGTGTTCTCTATAATGTTATGAACTGTATCTAAAACATATCAATATGATGGAAATACCTTGATTATTGTGGATTCTTTATATCATATCGTATTTAGGCTAAAGCAAATGTATTGGAGATGGCATTGTGCTGCATTTATTATGATTGCCAATATTACTTTCATTTCGCGCATTAAAACAACGCATTAAATCTTAAACATAAATAACACCACGTGGAATGTTTAGTCTTATATCGGTTTCTATGACGGATGTTTATTGAAATATTCCAATATATCATATCTATGTGTAAAGATGTTACTAGTTGTAGTACAATATAGAAATATGTTAACTCATTGAACCCTCGCCTAACTTAAGAAGCAACGTCAAAATGCGCATGTAAGATCAGCTAATAATTTATTTTATTTATTGCCGAGATAATGAATTTATCTGATATAAAATTGCTTTTGTTTTGAAAATTGGTGATATCAATTATAAACATGCCATCTACAGATTACCAGTGCTTATAAATAAGGTATGATATACGTATCGATGTCACGTTTAATTAGTTCAGGATTTTGTATATCATCATACCACAACAACGCGGTTCAGGCGTGACCTTAACGATGCATAACTTACATATAAGGAATATATTCAGGCAATAAGCTGTATTATCATTTATTGAATATAAAATACAATCCCTATGTACTTTGTATTTAGTCTTCACAACAATTGCTTTACCGTTATCAACAATTACATAAACCCTGACCTGATCGTGCGCGTCATCATTATGCATAATTGGTGAATTGGTGAAAAATTATACCGATTTACCTACTTACTGCGTGTTAAACATACAATTGAAACCACAAAATGATTTTTTGAGATTTGCGATTCTCTCGATCATGATTGGTACGGATATATAGGAGTAATTTATTATAAATGTATATATTAGTACTTAACAACGATTTGGCAAATATCACTGTACATTAGTAAGCAGCAAAGCATCCGCCGCATCAATATATTTTGGACAACATTAAACATCAGTTGATGACAAAATGAAAGCTAAGTATATAGATATATACAAGCATGTTTTTGAAATGTTACACTGCGCAGGCTAATTGCAATGAACAAGTCTACAAAGTATAATGACATAAATACATATTAATTACACATTGCAACATTTTCATTTATTTATAAAAACAAAACATCATCACTTAATAAACCAAAGAAATAAGTACGAAATAAAAATACGACTTGCATTGATTCGGCAAAACGGTATTAAAAACGTCCTACGTTACAAGATAGAATAAACGATTTAAGTACATAATAAACTGTGTGCAATATTAACCTGCTGCTCGCAAATATTTGTATCGGTTATGTGTATTGACCAAGATTTTAATCAGTCTTTTGTTTAGATTTTGGTCCAATTTTCATTCGTTTAATGGTGGTCGACACGTTAACAGCACATTGCTTCTATTCTACTAGTTAAAATGCTATAAATCTTCAATAAATAGAGCATATAAGGTGCGTATAACGATAAAGTTTATCATGCGAAGCTTAAACAAGTTAAATAATCATATGCGCTAATTTGTTTGTTTTTCACTTCATTGGGCATGACGTCAACATTGAACTACATGTACATAGCTTTCTGAAACTATAAAGTATACACACACTATAAGGTTGGGATGTGTTTTCGAAACACACTAAGAATGTCACACTATTTGAAAGACTTTAATTCAATTAATGACCATGTTTTAGAATTTTGGAATTTATTCTTGTTATCAAGCACTGTGCATACAAGAAAAGGTAAAATGCAAAACTAATATTTTGAAAACGAATGGCCAATTGAGCGTGTTATTATTTTAAAGAGTATCTAAAGAAACTCCAAATATATTACAAACATAGTGCATTCCATTTTCAGACAAATACCTCTCATTTGCAAATGTCAAGGATCATCTTCAATTATCCTAAAATATGTTTGTTGACAGAACATGGCTTCGTCAATTATCACCAATAAGCTTATTAAAGCAGACAGACTACCAATCATCATCGTTCCTCCACAAAGCCGAATATATGACAAACGCGATTGTGTCTTACTTATCAGATATATTGTTGCTTTTAGTGGTTAATTAGTAAGTTAGTATAAATAGGTCACATTAATGCGCCTTGAGACTTTATTCGCTTCCACCGAATAACATATATTAACAAATTTATAGGCGAAAACAAAACTTAATATACATGTACTCATAACTTGCAAATGAAAATGGTCTGCGTCAGATGTTTCTGAAAATCAAATAGAAAATATGTATCAATATGTTCCTTTTAAGAAGAATGATTTAATAATAAAAAATCATCTCAGTTTGAATATATACAATACATTACCGTTTGTATATAATTGTTTAACATTTAAATTTAAAATAAAGTTGTTGTTAGATAAAATATGCCTATCCCATAGTATTCAATATCATTCACGTCTATATAAAATGGACAAAGAAATCCATTCTATAATACTACATGTTTGTACAATTTCTCATTAAGCTGCTCCACAACATTTAAATGTACAGTGTATGCAAAGCACGAAGATAATAATAAACCATTATTATAATATTCCTTCTAATACATCAGACAATTTAATTATGTTGCATGACATGCTAAAAGCAAATTTGCATTCCCTCTGACATCTTGATATCAAATGATAAATAGATTGCTTTTTAGTCATCATCACATATTCTGATTAATTTCTTTTTGCATCATATTTGGTACTTAAACATAAGGCGAATGACAGATTTTCGTATTTTTGATAAATATCATTACATGAATTTACTTTTAAATAAAGCATAGTTATATCCAATTTAAAATTATGGTGATGTATAGGTAAACACTTATTCTACCGCTTGTCGCTATATACGCGAACGATAACATTAAAATTAATTAGCGCATTCCATATACGAGCAGATATCTATAATATCTGACACAAGTAGGCATAAACATAAAGCATCTAAGACTGGTTGTAATTTCATATATTAAATAAGTCAGGAATATTCGTAGAGGCTCGCTAACTAAACAAAATGCTTTAACTCGTTTACTAACATTCGACATGAAATAGCAACAAGTGTAATATAATTGACTATACAACATGTTATGTTGACGACACTGTGGAAAACTAACACAATTTGAGACATAATAACCCTTCAACTGCCAGTGTAAAGATTATTTAATGAAATCATGTAAATAACGCATACGTTAATATTAATAATAGAATATGATTCATTTAGAATGCCTATTAAATCGCTGAAAAACAGTTTTATTAAGGCATTTGTTAAGTAAATTTTGATTAATCCTTGATTATTTTATATTTTATTTTATAACGTGATTTTAAGTTTTGATGCATGTTTATGTTCAGTTATTTAAGATACAGATAACTCGTTTTCAAGTACAAGTTCAACGTTCGTTATAACGGTGTATGTAACATTATTTTTCTCAGAAAATGGTTGAGAAAAAAAGCAACTAAACGAGATATACAGACGTTATCGCTTTTTAAAATGCTTAACATGTCGCGCCTGGATGAAATTAGTTGATTGTAGCCTTAGCTAAATCTCCTGAGCACGCCAATTATCCGACAAATTTATAGGTCCTTAAAACCGTAATTTATAATAAGTTGCATTAATCAAACTCTCAAACAAAATGGAAATGAACAGTAATGCGCGTTGTGAATTTGATAAAAACATTAGCTTTTGTATGGTCTCTTTTTGTACTGCTTTCATATTAAGTGTTTCATTTCTTATTGCACTGTTTGAAAATCCCATTGCTTAAATAAGTGTTGACAAATACATGATATGGTGAAAGGTGGACATTCCCTGGTATATTGTTTACAAAACAAACAACATATGTATTTATATAATTAATAATGACTGACGAATTAGTACACACTCTTAATTCACACTCTAAAATAAATTCTTATAATTACAAATAACAAGTGTGGTCCTCATACAAATGTGGAACTTTCACTTTAATAAAAACATGTATCTGATGACGCATGGGTTTGCTTACATATTTGAAAAACAAACTGAACGTTAAACATTGCTTCCACAGACATACGACATAATATATCGTCGCCTAAGTTATGTTGATATTTTATCACTATTGTACCAATATGTTATGTTTACTTTCTATAATATATTAATAAATTAATAAATGTATATATATGTGTATATAACATTATAGAATTGAATAATTAGTCCCTGACACAGTTTATATAACTAGCCTAGGACAAAAGGGCATCTTATACCACTTTACACGCCATGGAAGTATTTCAATTGACGTTTTTCATACACATTATTCCGATTACGCTGCCCTATAAGGAGTCATATTCCCCTCATAATGTGGCAAGCACTTGGTACCAAACACTATTTACTTTGTCATTTACTGCCTTACCATTAGATATGATAATATGACAGTTAAGCAATCGACGTTGATATATAATCGATCTTGACCAGCTTGCTGTTGACAGACGTTATTGATTTCCTGTATCACACACACTTCAAGACGAGAGAAACAAGACAAGAATTTTCAGCAAGCACAGATATGAAATAAACTGCCTTAATGACAGACATCATTTCTCGGACTTCAACACTTCATCACTGATAAATAGATATCAGTCGCTAAATTATCGTGCCTATTGTAATGTCTTCATTAAAGGTTATCCATTATTATGAGTAATTGTATTTCAAGATACACCTCGAACATTGTTTCCGATTGAAACCCCGCTGATTCTGATACTTTCTTCCAATGAATCCATATAAATTAATTGCCTAATGACTTTGCTTACAACAAACCATGATCAATTGTTTCTCAGTCTCTATGTAGAGGTTATCTTCAAGAGGATTAGCGAAAGGTTTAAGCAAAGGTCAGCGAAAATAAGATGTGAGAAGATAACAGACAATTGATGGTTGACAAATGAAGACAACGAAAGCAGGATCGATAAATCTTAATAAATTCATACGATGTTTGGTGTAAGGAAATAACGTAACAAGTAACGATAAAGAAAAACAAACAAAAAAACATTTAAAAGCGCTCCTTCTTAATACGCTTTACGTCACAATTATGAAAAAAGGTGATTAAATATGTTACAAAAAAGTTGACCTGATCATACATAAACAGTATTTCTATTACATCTAAGCTATCTAAAACATTATATCTTGTGTTTGACGGTTTGAAGCATAAGTGTATGTCAGTTTTATTGATATATGGCATGTTCTGAGAAAACTGGGCAAAATGCTTGTGCGTAAAGTGTCATCCCAGATAAGCCTGTGCGGACTAGCCTGTGCAGTCCGCACAGGCTAATCCGGAATGACACTTTCCGCCTAAACTGGATTTTCGCTAAGAAGAGACATCATGTCAACGAAAAATTCCATAAAAGCGGAAATTGTCGTCCCTGATTAGCCTGTGCGGACTGCACAGGCTAATCTGGGATGACAATTTACGCACAAGCATTTTGCC
>VMBQ01000221.1:97327-121749 GCA_007657795.1 Dreissena rostriformis | reverse complement strand
ATATAATGACATCAGAATGATTGCCTTAACAAGAACGTTGATTCTTTGGATTTATAAGCACAGTACAGAACGGTTACTCTGATTAAGAAGATAAGGCTATGTTTTCATTACATAAATTATACGTAATTAAATAATTGTATTCAGCTATAACACCAAAATGTTATACATTTGTTTATGTAGCATCTTGGAATTGCCTCATTAGTATTATTTTTTTTAATGTTTTTTTACTAATTTATCAGCCTTATATATGCTTGTCTTCTTTTTACCGTGTTTTTGTTTCACATGACGATGTCTTTTAAATCAATTTAACTTAAGTGTTTATTTTAACGCGCCATTTTTTACTATATTATGTTCGAGCATGTGGAATGCTTATATGCATAAACATAAACAAAACAATAATGTTAAGGATAGCAGGAGCACAGCACAAAAGCACAAATGCATTTGATTTCTTGAATTCGGTCACTAAAATTGGTTCTAGAGTTTAACACGAAACATTCAACATTTGCCATAGACAAAGATTTCTTATTTGTTTACCTTTTTAACAACTTGAAAAAGTAATTCACATTATAAGAATATAATATGTTTGATTATAAATAAACTTTTAATTGCGGTATGTTGTGTGTGTTTTATTGTTCGATAAAAAGCATCGACAGTTGTACTGATTCCCTTACAAGGTGTTCAGATTTAACGCTATTTTACCGCATATATATACAACACATCTCCTTTATTATGTGCGTAGTCTAACTTATATTATGCATCACTTGCAAAGACTTTAAACGAAATCTAAAAAACGTGGTCAGCAATGCTAAGCAACCTTTTAATTAACTTACCCGTGTTCAATCATTCGAATATTCAATGCAAACCCGTTGTTAGTCCTTAGCTTTAAAGCAAAGTTAAATGTGTCGCGTTCTGAGAAAACTGGACAAAATGCATGTGCGTAAAGTGTCGTCCCAGATTAGCCTGTGCAGTCTGTACAGGCTAATCAGGAACGACACTTTCCGCTTAAATTAGATTTTTGCTAAGAAGAGACTTCATTTAAACGAAAAATGTCATAAAAACGGAAATTGTCGTCCTTTCACATTCCCTAAAGCCTGATATATGACAAACGCGAGTATGTCTGACAACAACTATATTGTTCCTTTCAAATGTTAGTGAGTGAGTGGATTGTTTTTTGCTATTTAATGAACAATTTAAGCATTTAAATAAGCAACGAAACGAGTCATTCAGACAGCATTGCGGAATTCACGAATGGCATGTGTTGTCATTATGTATAGTGACGAGTATATGCGACAGAAGCAGCATGTTCGTATGTCAGTCATGGAAGTTATAGTAAACATGTTAACACGTAAACGTTACCAGTTTAAGATCAACGTACAATATCAAGGTGTCTGTTTAATAATAAATAATCAGCGAAATGCCGTCTGAATGACTCGTTTCGTTGCTTATTTTAATGCTTAAATTGTCACTTTTTGATGACACAGTGGATCGTGGTCACCGCTAAATTCTTTTGAAAACATATTTGAGCTTAAACAATTTCTATAAACAATAACTTAGTTTCGTAATTAGGTGGCAAACGCTGGTGCCAAACACTATAATATCATATTTAATTACGTTGTTATTTACAGTTACACATATAGAATATACCAAAACGACATTTCAGCAGTCGACGTTGATAAGCAATCGATCTTAACTTGTTGACAGGCATTATTGATTTCCTTTATCACAGAAACTTCAAGACGAGTGACACGAGACAAACGTTATCAGCAAGCGCAAATATTAACTGCTTTAATTAAAGAAAAGTTTCTAGGACGTTAACATTTATAAATGAGAGTAAATCATTAATATTCCATTTGCTGTTTCTTTGAAGATACTATGTGCATGAGTTGCGAATAGAGCTCAAACTCATTATCATCGTGCATATTGACTCATTTGAATTAATAAAGTGGAACTGTTGTCCAAAATAATATGATATTTAATGTATTTTTATATTAAACTTTTGCTAAAAGAAATGCCCATATACTATGAAAACTGTTTGTGACATGTTGTATTGTTGATATCTTACTGTATTGCATTGGCTATTCCTTTCCTGAAATAAATAAATTATGGATGAAGCATTTCCTACCACTGAACATTAATTATTCTTGAATTCATTCCACTACTGATATAACAACATTTAACCCGTATAAACTTTGTGTAACTTACCGTCACATGTTATGTATTGTTCAGGAGTGACCCAGACACCTTGTCTAATTGAATTGTATAAAGTAGTTCGTTTGAACTTATGTAGCTATATTAGCAAAACGTCATACATTTCGGAGTATTAATATAACGAAACATTTAATGCTATACAGTTTTAGGAATATATACTAATTTTTTTTAAAGGCTTGGTGAAGATTATTGCTGTCCTTGCTTTTCTGATATGCACGTATTTAACGCCATCCTATATTTAAACAGAAGTATTTAAATGTTTGGATATTTATACAATTTATTTATTTATAATCAACTTATTAGTTCTCTAGCTACAATGTCCATCTACTACCTTAAAATGTCATAAGGACACAGCGTGTAGAAAAAAATACCTTTAAACAACGCATCATAATTACAGTGAACTATTTGTCTTTATTAGAACTGTGAAAGAAAATCTAAACTCATGAAGGAGATAAGACAATGGTTTCACAATAAGATGTAATATGGCACATTCAATATCGACCAATGAAGACGGAACACTAGGATTGATTTGGTCTGTTTATTTGGGCAAATGTAATAAAACAGACCCAAGCCGGAAGTATCTAATGGTTGACATTACATTAGAGTGAAATTATTAATACTTTGATTAATGCATTATATCCAAACCCAGGACATATTATATGAATCCAAGAAATTTAATTTAAAAAAACACATATAAATGGTAAACTGTGATCGTTTATGTTTATGTAGTCGATTTCAAGTCAAGTCTTAAAAAAAAGAGAAAAAAATTACAACATGTAAATATAATTAGATATAGTATGATTAAGTATTTTCTAAAACGTCAGTCATTTGTTAACACATAAACCATCTGCCATGATGCTAAATAGGAAATCATTGTTCTACTGTCAGAGTTATATCTATATCATCACGCACTTTCTTTTTGCATTGAAGTATCAACTCTGCACATTTGTCGTTTATTTCAACGTTATGAACATTGTATTGTTTAGTTGTTACAGTCGCCGAAAAACACACATGATGGGCATCTATGACAGAGTCGGACGCTTTTGCCAACTCTTTAGCATGATTGGCGATAGTGCATGTTTGTATACAAATACATACCCTTATTATATTTATATATTTTACCTTGGACGAGTATACAGCTTAACATCCAAATTGGAAGAGCCGATAGGCGATTCCAATGTGAGTATGCCTGTTGTGCACAAGTCCAACTTTATCAGCCTGTTGTACACAACGTTTTTAAATACCATTGTATTATATGCCTTACACATTAATTTAGTTGGTTTCTTCTTCTTCTAAACTACAATTCCAATTCTGATAAAAACTTCGCACAAATGTTCCTGGGGTTAACCTCTTTCAAATTTGTTCAAATTAAGCCCCTGGTGTCAAATTTGACCTCGACCCGGGGGTCACAAAAATGAACATATGCTTATATAAAGCCTATTTTGTGCAAATTTAAAAATCTTCTCGTCCATAACCGTATGGCATAGGGTTACTAAATTCAGTATGTAGTGACATCTAATAGCTCTCTACTTAGTTTGTTCAAATTATGCCCCTGGGGTTAAATTGACCCTGCCCCGGGGGTCACACAAATGAACATACGCTTAAATAATGCCTATTTTGTGCAGATTTTAAAAATCTTCTAGTCCGTAACCGTATGGCATAGGGTTACCAAATTTGGTCTGTAGTGACATCTAATAGTCTTCTACCAATTTTGTTCAAATTAAGCCCCTGGGATCAAATATACTAATAGTTGTCTACTTAGTTTTTTTTCAAACTATGCCCCTGGGATCAAATTTGACCCTGCCAGAGGGGTCACAAAAATGACCATACGCTTAAATAAGGCCTATTTTGTGCAAACTTTAACAAAAAAATTCTTGTCAATAACCGTATGGAATAGGGCTGCCAAATTTAGTATGAAGAGACAATTTATAGTTCTCTACTAAGTTTGTTCAAATTAAGCCCCTGGGATTAAATTTGACCTTTCCCCAGTGGTCACAAAAAGGAACATATGCATATATAAAGCTTATTTGGTTCAAACTTTAAAAATCTTCTTGTCCATAACCCTAGGGCCTAGGGTACCAAATTTGGTATGTAGTGAAATCTAATAGTTGTCTACTTAGTTTTTTCAAATTATATCCCTGGGGTCAAATTTGACCCTGCTCCGGGGGTCACACAAATGAACATACGCTTAAATTAGGCCTTTTTTGTGCAAACTTTAAAAATCTTCTCGTCCATAACCGTATGACATAGGGCTACCAAATTTGGTATGTAGTGACATCTAATAGTACTCTACCACGTTTGTTTAAATTAAGTACCTGGGATCAAATTTGACCGTTCCCCAGGGGTCACAAAAATTAACATATGCTTATATAAAGCCTATTTTGTGCAAACTTTAAAAATATTCTTGTCCATAACTGTAGGGTCTAGGGCTGCCAAATTTAGTATGAAGAGACAATTTATAGTTCTCTACTAAGTTTGTTCAAATTAAGCCCCTGTGGTTAAATTTGACCCTGCCCCGGGGGTCACAAAATGAACATTCGCTTAAATAAGGCCTATTTTGTGCAAACTTTAAACATCTTCTTGTCCATAATCTTTGGCATAGGGATACCAAATTGAGTATGTAGTGACATATAATAGTCCTCTACCAAGTTTGTTTAAATTAAGCCCCTGGGATCAAATTTGACCGTTCCCCAGGCGTCACAAAAATTAACATATGCTTATATAAAGCCTATTTTGTGCAAACTTTAAAAATGTTCTTGTCCATAACCCTAGGGTCTAGGGCTACCAAATTCGGTAGGTAGTGACATCTTACAGTTTCCTACTTAGTTTGTTCAAATTGTGTCCCTGGGGTCATTTTGACCCTCCCCCGGGGGTCACAAAAATGAACATACGCTTAAATAAGGCCTATTTTGTGAAAACTTTTAAAATCTTCTTGTCCATAACCGTATGCCATAGGGCTATAAATATGGTATATAGTTACATCTAATAGTCCTCTACTAAGTTTGTTCATATTAAGCCACTGGGATCGAATTTGACCGTTCACAGGGGTCACAAAATTGAACATATGCTTATATTAAGCCTATTTTGTGCAAACTTTAAAAATATTCTTGTCCATAACTGTAGGGCATAGGGCTACCAAATTCGGTATGTATTAAAATCTTAAAGTTCTCTTCCAAGTTTTTTCAAATTATGCCCCTGGGGTAAAATTTGACCCTCTCCTGTGGGTCACAAAAATGAACATATGCTTAAATAAGGCCTATTTTGTGCAAACTTTAAAACTCTTCTTGTTCATAATTATACAGCCTAGCGCTACTAAATTTGTTATGTAGTGACATCTAATAGTCCTCTACCGAATTTGTTCAAATTATTCCCCTGGGCTCAAATTTGACCCTGCCCCGGGGGTCACAAAACTGAACCCTCCGAACTTTAAGCGCCTGTGGGACGAGGGATAGAAAGAGAAAGTCACATGCTTGAGTACATTTCAACCCATGCGCATTGCACGCTTTTTTCGCATAAAAAACAGTGAAGCGATACAGGGCCATCATTGCCCTCTTGTTTTAGATTATTTTCATTCCAGTATACTTCAAAACGTAAAGTCGGCGAATTAGCGAAAGCGTTTACATCATTTTATGACTTTGTGTGACGTTGGCAATAAAATATTTCTAGAGAAAAGAGCCCCCCAAAAATGCTTTTTGACAACTTTTGTGCAAGTCAGAAAAAGATAAAATTAAAACATCATGTACATTCTTTCGATTTTTCCTTAAATTGACTCGAGAATGATCGGTTAAACTCGGACAAGATAATACGGAGTATATTGGACACACTCGCGTACACTACGGTTCACTAATGTAGTGTTTTTGCTCTGTCAGTTGAAAAGCGACTTATCCATTTTAGAAGAATAGACAACGCCATCATGTGACATACACAATTGATTACAGTTTGACAACATGTTATGTCTATGGTGTTGCATGTGTTTTTATATATGCAATGTCATCTGGATCCGTGTATACATTAGCACCTTATTACATTACGAAAATGTCATGCTCAATGAATAAAATACTAATGATGTTTTGACACTTAAGCGGACGAAACTGGAATTATTCCGATCTTTTCAGACGGGTGAAATTAATGTAATCATTAGCGCACAAATGTTCTTGGAAAAACAATGCATTTAAGGAGATCAATTTCGATGTCAGTGGCCTAAATTCAGTTAAATGTTTATATGTTGAATAATGTAGAACATATAATGTCGAGATAAGCACGAACGTTATGGCTAATATCATAATGTTAATCTAATAATTTGTTCCAATTTTCATTGTGATCAATTTGAAGTTTCTGAAATCAAGTTAAACGTTAATATATTGAATTAGGCAGAGTTCAAGTACCCGTATATGTTCGGGCTAATATAATTACGTGTGCTACTAACGTTGTTATATATATGGGAATTTATATCAACGCCAGTGCTATCGTGTGAATGACAGTAGCCCAATTTGACAACGCACGCGAAAGGCCTTCTGTTGGTAAAGTGTATAGCTGGAAAACCGTGTTTATAGTAAGTGTGTTCATGTTATATACGATAAATCATTTATTTTAAATTATATATTTATGTTTTCTTAGTATTATTAGGCGTACTGGTCAAAACCTACATAAAACAATTGTTGTTAATGCAGCATTATCAGAATCGTAAATGAAAATAATTATATTTACCTAAGTATTAATCGTTATGTAGTTTACAAAGTACTCTTACATAAGTAGTTTGTACTTTTGCTGCATAGCAAAACATTGTGTTTACTTAATAAGTTTTGAGTCTAAACAACCTTGAGCCCTTAGAGATTTTAGCCTTTCATGATGTGTCTAATCATGTTTTCATCAAATGTATCTGGCCTGTGTTTAACAACCGGCTTGAGCCTCAAGAGATTAAAACCAATTACTCCATTTACTGTTTGAACCCACTCGTTGCTCTACATCTTGTTTCAAATGTAGCATAACTGCACTTGTTTATAAGCTAGCATTATCTATAATGGTGATTATACTGCACGAATGACAATATCCATTGTTAATAGGAATTCAGTGAGAAAATACGATGCGAGTTCGCGATTTGAATATCACAACTTGCCAGGTTTATAACACAAGTGAGGCTAACTAAATAATGGAATGTTGCGTGTGTGCATGCGTTGAGTGGGCTTTTAATTAATATAAAAATATGTATCTATAATATGCGTTACATAACTGACATTGATCTTCTTAAAGGTGATGTACATATATATATATATATATGCCCATATGTTTATATTATTATCTTACCAACTCTTTCAATGTGCAATAATTAAAGGTAAATGAAAACCTTAACTGTACTAAAGACCTGTTATTTTCAAAAGATCTTTTTTGACGTGTTCATAGATCGTAAGATTTATAAATATGAACAAGTTTGTTGTCTGTTAAATTCAACGGAAAAAAACTGGTTGAGCCATAAGCGTTATGCCCTCTAATAATGGGAGCTGTGCATTCTTTGGTAGTATGACCTTTTCTTGTTAATTATCATAGATTCAAAAAGGAATGTGTACAATTTATTTAATAAAGTGAAATTAAAATCCTAGCTCAAAAACATGTGACAATTATTGGTTCAAAATAATAAAGCGTCTGTAACGCTTTACCTCTGTACTTTGAGAAAAAAACGCTTTGTTCAACATTATCTGTAATAATTCGTTGTTTATTTCTTTTAAGTCTGCGTTGCGCTGTGTTAGCGCTCTGGCGTTTGCTTTCAGAGGTTCCGGCTTATAAACCCGGGAAAGGCAAATTTTTTCACTCAACGTTTTGTTTGCTAATATCATAACATTAAACTGTTCATAACACTGATTTGCTAATTAATATATTAAATGAATTGTTTACCAAAAAAAAATAATCACAAAATCCGTGAACTAGTCACTTTCAAATAAATTTAATTATATGCGTATTAAGGTATAAATGAGGGCACATTAGAATACTGTTGTGTATATATGATATAGCGTTAACCAATAAAACCCAATAATCATACCATCGTGAATTTTTTAAAAAATTGGTCAAGGTGCAAAGCTCGTGCATATGTTTCATTTTGTTGAACATTGATATAGATGATTATGAATTCCTTATTCACGTTATGTATTCCATGCTATCAACTGAATCAGTAATTTCAAAGAAATGTTTCTATTAGTGCCATAATGAATTATCGCAGAATGTTGACAGTTCCGTACATGACATATCTGGATCATGTCTTAGATCGTTCTAAATAATAAGCAATATAGTTCGTAGAAATCGCATTTCCGACATGGATTAATTTTTTAAATTAACAGCAAATGTTTGCGTATGCTACAACAAAGAAGTCAAAACATCTACGCGACGGAGCTATCCTTGTTGGTTTTAATTGGACTGTTTGATTGCCTTCTTTCTGATCAAATTCAATTTTATAAACTTGTGCAAATTATATTTGGATATAACTTTTTGTAAAAGATAAAAATCCGTTGTGCGAGTAAGATAATATTAATGTAGATACATTCGTAGAAATGACATAAGAAATACAAACAACAACACAATAATACACTAAGAAATGGAACAAAGAAAAAAATATCCGCAATTCTTATTCGCCTTGACCATGGACCGACACAAAAATGTCAACAAAACAAAGGCGTACACCCACCATTAAAATCATACAATAAGCAAATGATACGTGTGTTACGAACATAGCTAAATTATATACGTGACCCTATTGCCGTTGTGCTTCTTTAGCCGGTATGTTTGTATCGTAATTTACTTTTTTTGTATCTGTCATCTTACCGAGAACAGTGGTTGCACTCTTAAGTTGTATATATTTACTAGTTTTGGCTATTGATTATCTTAAAAAGCACCAACTATATCAAGACAATTATATAAGTCTTATGCCTAGTGAAACGTCAAAACTTTAAAAGTGGGTGACAAACAACGAGTGAATTAGTATGTTGTAGACGAATGTGTTCTTCAAGTCAGTTCTGAATGTGAATAGCAACTGGTCGGAAAAAACGATATTCTAAGATATAACACAATAATACATGAGAATCACAGCTCTAACGGTATTTATGAACATATATGTTCCTGTGCAAAAATGGTTTTCAAATGTTTAGTAATATTAAACAACGCCTTTCATAGCAAGCGGGACCCTTGTTCTTCTTCAACCTATTACAATTAATTTGAATAACATACTTTAAATAGATCAAAATCGTCCGTTATTGTTGTATGTTGATTGTTTCTAGAAGTAATTTCGCAGACCACGCAAAACATTTTAAAAGTACTTGTAAAATTGTCATTATATATAGACATTTTGAGAACTTTCTTAACTCTCTAAGTTATTATTTACATATATTGTTTAAATAATTGGTTATACCTAAAAAAAAAGTTCCAATAATCATACAGATCCATAACATCGCTGAACAAATGTGTCTATTGCAGCAGTAGCTCGCTACCCACTTAAACCACTTCTTTGTTCCATGATTTTGCAGTCTAAATCTATTAGCAATAACAATGCCATTACATTAACCTATTCGTGTTGCTGAAGCCGTTTAGCGTGTTATCTGGTGGGAGCAAATTGCCGTTGTATGTACTCAACTGAACGATTGCCTTGCCCGCAAAATGAATGCATGTCACTATTCATCAAGATTCACCGCATAGTTTGTGGGCGTTGCATTTGATTTTGGAATTGCTCCTGATTTATAACTCTATAAAAAGCTCTGGAGTCATTAATGTCATAAATTGCTTAGATGGATGAAAATTAATCAGTGTTTATGGTTCATTGTTGCGTGTTACAGATGGATTATATAAAGTAACTAACAGTATATACAGCAGGCTTGTACAAATGAATTGGACTAATAGCATACACGGATTCTAAGTTTTGTTCAATGTGTCTTATACATAATGTAATCAGCTTTGATATAACTATGTTGTCTACGTGTGTCTCCAGCTTTTAACTCGAAGATGTCTACGTACCAAATGTTTGCTATTGTCTTAAATGTTTTTAAACTAAATAGTAATCACTTAATAAAATTGTCTTCTTCTCAATTTGTAATCGATTCACATCATGATGGCATTTAATGATATTCTGTTCTAAAATTTATATTTCTTAAAATATTATACAGAAACAGGAGCATATATTTTCAAATGACGACGAAAGAACGAGCATAATTTGACTCTTGAACCGTATAATGTTACTTAAAATGTTTTAAGATTTAAAACCGCTTCCAACTTCTCGAAAAAAGTAATTCGCATTCTAAATAAACAATGTACAATCTAGTTTCGGTCCAGTTTGAATAAAAACTTAATTTTTATTAAATTTGTTTGTTTAATTAATATTATCGGAAGGTACTTTTACATTTCCATTATAACGTGTTATGATTAGACGCGCGTTAACTGCATAAATAATATTTCCGCTTTTCTTCTTCTTGGCGTAGTCTTAAGTATATTATTCATGACTTACAAAGATTTTAATATGAAATTTCAAAGACCTACCCGTGTTAAGGGATTTGAATATTCCATGTACACCCGTTGGTATTCCCTCCTTTTAAGCACTGTTGAATATACGCCTAAACAAGCGTTGTACCAGCTTTATGGTCAGATGTCGTACTTTGCAACCAGATACATATCTCTATGTGTGCCAATCCGCAACTAATCGATAAGCCTGCCAGATTCGATATACCGTCTGCCTGCGTCGAGTATCAGGCGAACAGGAGATTTCCAAGCGATAATTATTCAGAGCACATCGGAATACCAAATGAGAAGCCATGCAACAATTCTCTTCGTATAAGTCAATTTTCTTGAAGATGACAAGAATTGTGAACATGACTATAGCGAATATTGGGTGCCGAATCCATCTGTTTCGTTGTTTTGATTCAGCATTGCATAGCTGCATGATAGTTAATTTAAGAGGACATGACATAATTGTAAATGCATACATCCTAATTGAATTTAATGGCCCGTACTATGTTTATATATTAAGGCATATAAAACGTAAATACAGTTTATCGCTTATCTTAAAATATCTATAATAAATGGTTTCTTGACAGACTATTGTATTTCTCTGGCATACATATTCAACTTCAGAATTACAGCAGTTGTACTTTATCACTACAACGTTACACACTTAAACAAGGTTGTAAAATTGGTATTTAATAACATTGCACCATGAATAACCGAACCTATCAATTACTTGCCAATATTTCCAGCGTTTTATTTTGTGTTAATGAGGTCATAAAACTCTAAAATAAGGTTGTCTCTTTAACCAGCAGTCTTTTATTGTGTGTGTGTGTTGGTTTTACAATGTTCGATCTATATTGCACGGAAATAATTGCCCGGTTTTACAGCGTTAAACATATTTACGTATTGACCAAATTTGTAAAACAGAAATGGAAATATTAGGGGAATATTGATTCGCTCAAAGCAGCATATTGTTCACAACACTATCATTTCGACAGCGAATTTAATGTGCAAATAACCTGTATCGGTTTTTAAGAATAATTAGCATTACCTTGAATTACGGTACCTTATGTTCATAGCTGGTTTACAAAGAAACACTTTATAAGGAGACTTCAAAACTTCGTTATGCAAAAGGAGGGATAGATAGGCATATGTTAAGTATAATTATAATAATTAAACTCCATTGCATTTCATGCAGGTACATTCAGATAAGCAACGTGCACAATTAAATATTATTGAACCGAACACATATTTTAAACACAGAGTAAGAACTAATTAAAGATTACTAGTGTAAATAATAATACATTACTAGTGTAAAAAATAATACCAAAACGAACTATGTACAAGTAAATGATAGGTCTCAAATGTGTATCCGAAATAGAACACGGATTCGCGGACGTTCACAATTTGTAATACTTTAGTTACATTCTCTTAATACGAATGACATATTCCGACAATTCTTTGACAACTAAAAATGGTTGTCTGTCTGCTATCATATATGAATAAATATCTTCTTTTGCAGTGAATAGACAAACAAACAATTATGTTCAACCGCACCATTTATTTGAGCAATATACCAGTTTCCGTTAAAAATAAACCACGTGAGAGTCATTGATTTGACACAAAATGTTACATATTACTTCCCGGAAATATCTATCTATTTAAAGAAAGCCCATCCCAGTTTATCCTATGACCAGATGCAAATCGATAGGATAACAACGATTGTACAAACTTGAGCTATATAATATCGCTATTTTTAGATCATTTTTGGGTTTTTCCAAAACTTGGAGAATCTGTTTTTGTCAAATACGCATGGACAAAATCGTCGAAAAATGCGATATTTGATAATTATTAATGGAAAAGGGAGAAAATTATAGGATAAATAGAATAGTATGTGAGTTTTTCGGCAAGCCTCGCGATACCATGGTTCTTAGCCTCACGTGATCAACTTGATCTTTATCCAAAACTCACATAATATTCTTTCTATATACTTTGAATGTATCGTCCTTCAATTCCGCAGTCTATGCCTAAGGTTTGAAACTAAGATTTTTTTTTATAAAATAAATCATTTTTTCATAGAATCGAGGAGACATGGTATCCCCACATGAGTATAATCATAAACTGAAAACATATCTATTGGCTTTGAAAACATGACCTACTTTTAAAACGAAAGCGACTTAAAAGATATATGCGCCAGTTTTGGGGAATACTTGACTGTTAAAAAAACGAATCGCAAGCAAATTCAAATAAAAGCATACACCCACCATTGACATTCTGCAATCATCATCAATTAAGAATATATAAATATAGTTTACAACAATATATGTTAATTGACGAGTGTTGTTAATCTGCTGAATTTAAACAAAAGTAGTCAAGAACATTGAATATGATATATAATACAACCTTATAGAATGCATGATTTGTTTTTACAAAAGGGCATTTTATATTGCCTCAACACCTCTCTATCGGTATGAAAGGACATATATACGCAGCGGTCGCTATGGAGAAAAAGGGGCGCCATCGATTACAGCTGCAGTTTCCATCGCAACCAAAGTATTCGTATATGTTACGGATTATATTACTTTTATGACTGCTTAACCTTGTATTATTATTATTATTATTGTTATTTTTAATTATTATTATTATTATTATTATTATTATTATTATTATTATTATTATTATTATTATTATTATTATTTGAGTCCAATGTACATTTACTTATGGGAAAAGGAGAGCTTTCCTTTTTTCTCAACAAAGCCACCTAATTATTTTGTGTCTTGAGTTGTACTCTTTCTGGTACAATTAAGATCCTATCACCATTATTTCATATTATATTTTATAAACTTCCTGTCAATCGATGTTTTGAACATTTTTTCAAGAAATCAAGACTCAAGAGCAAGCATGTAATTGTAAAAAAGTATCTTTTGTTAAGAATAATTGCACCTTTCTTTCCGAATGTCGGTAATCTTATAAGATAATAATAATAAATATAATTCATTTACTCAAGAGGAACATAAGCACACTTTTAGATTATTGGTCGTTTAAGCATAAACTGCAATATACATCTCGAGTATGTTTTCAAAAAGCAAATCGTTGCATTACATTGTTACAAGGCACATACACTTAAAGTCAAACAATAACAAACACAAATTCTATTTTTGTAATAATTCTATTTCAGGTCATCGGGCGTTAAGAAAATCAAGATTAATAGTTTTTCTTTGTGGTAAGGTACAGCGTTATTATTGTTTCATTTGATTGCTGTCAGAAGCCAGTGACAAATCCTATCATTTATCAAATCATATTCATGTTACACATAATCACACTTACGCCGTCTAGCCCTATAAGGCAAGTCAGAATAAATGAGCTATTTCTTTAATAAACCCTATAAAAACCTTCATTTCACGGTTAAATGTATCATTATTCTCTGGCGTACACAATATCATACTAAATAATCGGAAAGTTTTTCAGGACGAAGAAATAAAAAGCATCACTTACAAATATATATATATAGAACATTGATAACATGGCGTAGATTTACCATGTAGTTTGCATATGGTTATTAACTTGACGAAAAAGAATAAATTTCGTTTGTTGTTTATTGTACTGTTTTATTTCAATTCAGCGTCACATAATGAAGTGTATTATCCTTATATGAATTACGAATTTGCCAGCTAGGAATTATCACATCTTCTTAATCAGGCATTATATAACAAGCAGTGTGAGACTCTTTACAATGTGAGACTGTAAGACTGTCACTTTTTTGGAACGTATTCCATATATTTGCAACATTAGTTTCAGAATTTCGGGGTAAAACTAAACTTTATAAACGTCCGTTTGAAACGCCGACAAAATTAAACAACAACAGGATTTGTTTGCAGACACATCAATAAAATTGTTATACAATAATATACTCGGCTTTGGGGTTTTTAATGGAAAAAAGGGATCTTCAATTATATCGATTAATTATTTAATAAACGAATTGTGAAAAATGTTTACATTTTTATTACGTAAGTTTACTTTAAAAAAGAAAGAAAAAAAAAACAGAAATATAAATATAACATGAATAATTATTGTTGTGCATAGTTGTTGATCTTTTTTAATAAGGCACACCATTACAATGATTTCGTTAGTATTTTCTCGGAACGAATTTTCCTTGTTTTTATATCCACTAATCCCTCACTCTATGAGCAGAATAGATGTATTTGCATGAGATAGTGTCGATAACATTTGTACGGCTTCATGGCGATATTTTATAACAGATGAGTTGTTTATGTAATTGCATTGCTATCAGCAATAAACTAATTGGCAGAGTTGTCAGCGACCTTCAGAAAAGATATGGATTTAAAAAAACTTGTATTCAGTGGTCAATACTGAGGATAATGAGGAAACAAAATATAATTCCAAGGAGGTTTATCACATTGAACTATCGAGTTTTAGAGCATGTGACACACTTTTGAAGAGACTAACGTTAATTACCATGTCTGAGACTTTGCCAATGTATTCTTGTTACCAGGCACTGTGCATAAAAGAAAATGTAAAATGGTTGATAATAATATTCATGTCAGGTTACAAATTAAAAATATTTTTTTTTAAACAAATGTTCAATTGAGTGTTTTTTTATTGAAGGAATATCTAAAGAAAATCCAAATATATCATAAACAAAGTGCGATGCATTTTAAGACGAATACCTCTCATTTGCAAATGTCAAGGACCGTCTTCAATTATCCTAAAGTATGTTTGTTCGCAGAACATGGCTTTGTCAATTAAAACCACAATAAGCTTAATAACGCAGACAGACTGCCAATTATCGTCGTTCCTCCACAATGCCGGATATATGACAAACGCGATTGTGTCTTTCTTATAAGATATATTGTTGCTTTTAGTGGTTAATAAGTAAGTTTGGATAAATAGGTCACATTAATGCACCTTGAGACTGTATTCACTCCCACCGAATAACAGATTTAACAAATTTATAGGCGAAAACAAAACTTAATGTACTCATAACATGCAAATGAAAATGTTCTCCATCAGATGTTTCTTAAAAACAAATAGAAAATATGTGTCAATATTATCCGTTTAAGAAGACTGATTCAATAAAACAAAACTGAACTCATCTCAGTTTGAAGATATACAATACATTACCGTTTGTATATAATTGTTTTACATTTAAATTTAAAATACAGTTGTATGTTAGATATAATAAACCTATCCCATAGTATTCAATATCATTAACGTCTATATATAATGGACAAAGAAATCCATTCTTAAAAACATTTCATGTATGTACAATTTATCATCAGTTGCTCTTCAACATTAAGTGCACAGTGCGTGCAAAGCAAATTTGCATTCCCTCTGGCATACAGATATCAAATGACTAATAGATTGCTTATTAGTCTTCATAACATTTTCTGATTAATTTCGTTTTGCATCATATTTGGTACTTTAACAAAAGGAAAATGATCAAATGACCATCACAATGTTTATAGGGACTTGTTGACATATTTTTGTATTTTTTACAAATATCATTACATGAATTTACTTTCAAATATAGCGTATGTATATCCAATTTAAAATTACAGTGATGTATATGTATACACTTATTCTACCGCTTGTTGCTAAATACGCGAACGATGACATTCAAACCAGCGCATTCCATATAAGAGAAGATAGCTATAATATCTGAGACAACTGGTCATAAACATACAGCATCTGACACTTGTTGCTATATCATGTATTAAATAAGTCCGGAACATTTGTAAGTAAGCTCATTTGAGGCTCGCTAACTAACCAAACTGCTTTAACTCGTTTACTAACATTCGATATGAAATGGCAACACGTGTTAGATATCTTTAGCACGTACTTTTTAAACGACATAAACTTTAAATTGTAACAAAAAAGGTCGACTAACTCTAAATGTTGTTTATTGACATTACATTATTCGTTACAATACGTAAAAGCCATGCTTAATCAATGAAATACCACCGATTTTTTTGCAATTTAGTAGAGCAAATAAGCTCCATGTAAATTACTTCATTTTTTTTCAGACATGTTAATTGTTTGGAAACTAATAATTTGCTTCCAATGTTGTAGGAAAAAACATTGGATTTAAGAATGCAATATTATCGTGCTTGAAATCCAGTTAAAAGAAAATCTTTCGAATTGAGAAGAGATACAGTGTCGATATATTTACTTATTTGAACAATTATATAATTAAGCTGGGTGTTAACTAGATTACCTAAACGGGCATTGAATCAACGCTTGAACATAGCCAACAGTGCTTTCGATGTGTATGATATAAGCCCCATTTGAAAACTAGGGCGAAATGTTGTCGGTTGGTACAATTGTTTCTGATTTATATCCGACTAGCTCTTACATTTTCTTTCAGTGAATCCATATAAAATAATTGCCTTATGGTAAGGTAACAAAAACTAAAACATGGTCCGTTGGTCGCAGTCTCTATGTAGAGGTAATTATCTTGAAGAGAATTAGCGTAAGGTTTCAACAAGGGTCAAAGGAAATAAGATTTTACCAGATAATAGACAAAATCGACGGTTGACAAATGAAGCCACCAAAAGCAGGATCAATATCGTTTCTGTAATGGGGTTGATAAATTAACAAGACATTGGCATGGATTACAAATCGTTTAAGGTTGACCGAATACTTATTTACAGTTTCGTATATACGATGATATCATTATATAAACAAATTGTGATTGTTTTTGTCCTTGACTGTTACTGATAAAAACGGGTAAACAAACGGTTTGAATAAACGTTTAATTAATGCGCTAAGACGTTATGATTAACCGGCAAATAAAACGCAGAAAAAACAAGTAAGACCATTGGACGAAGTTTTCCATAAAATAAAATAATATTTTTAAGTACGTGTACAGTGTTGAAATTCTGGGAAAATTACGAAATTCTGAATGCCTTTAAGTCGTTTAAACTCCCATGAATTGCATGTATCGTTCCCAGGGGGTGACCCATGCAGTATTAAAATCTCGCTTTATTTGTTGGGTTATGTTGTATTGTGATTTTGGCAATAGGTACTTGCTTTAAATAAAAGACCAGTCGAAGTTGGTAGGAGTTTCCGTCCTTTAAACCTTCATGGTTCTTTGTGTCGAAACTTCTCGTTTCTCGCTACTTGTTACTACATGTTGTTTAACTTAACCATTACATCGTTTTGTCGTGACGCATGCGCTTTTCAAAATTGTATCGTGTAAATTGTGGTGGTACCTTATATTTAACATGTAATTCATGTGAGGGAACATACGTAGCAAAAACCATAAGGCTATGAAATGAAATTAATATGTTTTATTCCGGACTATAGTTGGCGATTATCATATAATATTTATTGAAAAAAAGGCTTCATGTCTTTTGTTTTTACCTATTAAGAATTGTATATAAGATGTTAACATCATTACATTTAGATGTGTTACCGAAGACATTGTCATGAAAATATAACCGCCTAACTATTTATAGACATCTACTGTAAAACATATCAATATTTTTATTATTTGAAAGGATGATTATGTTTTATTGTATTGTCCACTGGTTAAACACGATTCATTTAATATTTTAGGTGTATATGCCATAATAAAGATCAATAGTGAATTGGATACAATGTTTGATTTAAAGTGTTATCATTTGATGTAATTAAATTGTTCTAAGATTCATTTGGATAACATTATTATTTAAAACCAGCTTGGTTCATTCCGTTACGAACAGAAACTTTCTTCAGAGAATGGTCTATCCTCAAAAAATAACTTGTAATAATATGCCATCATACTCATGGTCATTAAAAGGGCGTTAATCCATTTGTCCATTAGCATTGTGAAAGAAAGGACCTCACATAAAAAAGATTCGGAGGGCTGTTGTCTAATTGAAGGTCAAATGGAATTAGATGTAATAAGGCAAAAACAATATCGACACATGAAGACGGGAAAATAGCATTGATTTAGTCAGTTTATTAGACCTATGTAATTAAACATAACCAAGACTTGACTAACGAAGTTCCAAAGCGTAAATACAATTCGTTGAAGTAAATTTAATAGTTATTTCATTAGTGCAATACTAGCATTGGTACTCGAAAAAAAATAAAAATGCCAAAGGTCATAAAAAAAGACACATAATTGTTAAATTATGATAGTGCTTCTGAATGTGACTCCTTTCAAGTTATGTTTTTGTTCCAATGGTTTGCCCTTTGTTACGGTACACACTCAATTATGTGGATACCATATGACACGACTTCTGTAAAACTTTGCAATAATAAATATTCATGTCACAAGTTAATAGATAAACGTTTTAACTATCAAGTGTGTTATTTTTATACAACTTGCAATGACAGGTCAACAATCACGTCCTTGATTTCACTTCTCTATAAACGTCTGTACAAAAACCTGTCAAATAAAACTTCATAACTACTGATATTGCATACCGCATTTCCTCTTAAAATTACGTATGGTTTAATAACGTTTGAATCTTGTAAAAACAATAACCTGAATACCAGCTGCCATAAAGCTAAACATGCAAGATGTAGATCTGTTTTAGCCGCACTGGCTTCTTACTTTGAACAGATTAGTCTAGATAACATAGACATACATGTAATATAACAGTTGGTCAGTATTCCAATTTATATTAATAACAATGTATTAAAATTATTGTTCATTTACACTTAAGGTAATGTGTGTTGTGTTAGTATTATCATGTCGTAATAACATCCATGATGGACAGCGGTCTTTGACAGAGTCGGGCGCTTTTTTGCCTACTGATAAGCTTCAATATTGAATGTTTGTAGACAAATGCAACACCCTTATCTTAAATATATTGTCCAATTCGTTACTTTATTATAACATTTTGATTTCCATATGATTAACATGTACCTCATCAGAAAGAACGTGTATCGCACAATCAAATTTGGTATGATACAACCAGTGTTGACACGTACGTTAATTAGAATTGGTATTGGCATTTGTAAGAAAAACCTGAACGGTCAATAATAAAGAAAAAATATATACTGAAATGTTTAAATGTACATTATTCCGTAATGGCCATCAAAGACTAGGTCTATGTTCATGTATTTTCCTTAATAAAAGTTCGAGGTTATACACGCACATCAAATACCAGACAATACGTTAGGGGTTTACAACTGACATTTTTTTTCAAAATACCTAAACAACTCTATTGACTTGATACATGATATTTCGATAACTGTAGAAGTGATTATTCTGAATATAGTGTAAAACTATTTTCAATTATAATGTTTATTATAAGTTATAGTTTCTGATCTATTTACGATGTTTTAAACAGGTTTATACAGTGGCACATACAGACATGTACCTGTTCGTTTAAGTCGTTCTCTTGACTAAGTATAACGTTTGCACGATTCAATAAATCGGGGGAAGGAGATAACTAGCTCATATGAATTTACTTAAGAGTTAGTATTATTAGTCGTGGGAACGACAAACCTAACGTGTGGGAACGAGTAGGTAAGAAATTTTGAACGCATGTTTTAAAATTGCTGATGTAGGGAGGGACATATTTTTTCGGTCGCTATAAACTCGTTCCCATGAGTAAGTTATCTCGTTTAATAAATAAGTCGTGAAAACACGTTACTTATTCCTGGGCACAAGTTACTAAGCCGTGGTAAAGGTATAAAAAAATAACATTTAACATATGTGTCATAGTAGGTTTATTAACAATTGTTATACTGTCAATGAAATGTAAAAAAATGACTAACCGTTGCACATTTTCTAAATTATTGCTTTAGATAAAAAGGCAGAACAAGAAGAGAATTGTGTAGACATAACTTGACGATATTGGGGCTTGTATTTTCAGCAAGTGCACTAAGTACTTCTTCAGCTATGAATGCCATGTCGACATCCCTAAATAACGCAAACACGTGCGGCTGTGTCATTTTTCAACGGTCAGCCACGGTGTTATTATTATTTTGTCCATCAAGTGTGTCATCATAGGATGTTCGAAGTGTTTTGGATGATTGATATATAGGTCAGTTGAGAAGCGACAGAATAGATAGAAAAAGCAATGACTGGACAAAAGTTACAATAATTAACGAAGAGGCGTACGAAACATTTTTCGTGTTTTCCATAATGCATACTTTACTTAATTAACACACACTTAAATTCAGAAAGTAACCCAAACATGGGTATAAAAGCAGCATATTTGTTTTTTACATAATGCGAATTCCACGTAAGTTACAGACTTTATGTTTTTTACAAGTATATGTTCATATGTAGCATTAAATAACATGTAAAGTATGCAACGGTATTAAGAGTAGTTCGTCATTAAATATTAAATTGCCATTTAGTTTTTGGACTTAACGCGATGTATCGATACTATGCTATTGTATTCGAGTGTCTGGGAAATTAACGTATCTTATTTTTTTAATAACATATTAATATTAAATGTTTGCTTTTTCTTCTTAAATCTCATGAGTGTTACCAAATATGTAGCAAAAATAATGCGAACAATGGGTTTTGACTAAATGACAGATGGTCGGTTGTGGTAAAAGAACGTTCATGACAAAACTCCCTTAAAATGATGCTGCTGCTTGGCAATATGACACATAAAACTGCACAGATGTCTGGAAGAAGCCAACAAAATTATGATAAATATGGTTTTGAGCTAACAACGCACTTGTTGAGGAGTGGTTTCATGGCGCTTTATTGCTTATGGCGTTATCTGTTTTACACTCATCCATCTTATTGTTAAACACACTGCATGACGTGTAGTGCAACAAAGCTTACATTCAGATGTTATATTTATGTATTTTCCTTGTTGTTATGTCTTCAAATGATACATGAAGCTGTTTATAATCATCACATCGCTACAATACGTAAACGGCATTCTGGATGGATAAAATAAAACCGAAGTTTTTTTCCAATTCGAAGACTTTGTCAAAGAAAATGAAAGCAATGCATGTGTATTATCCCAATCTTCTCAGGCAAGTAAATGTTTTCTCGTCTAAATATTTGCCTCCAGTAATCGAAGGAAAACAATGGACTTAATATAATCAATATTGGCGTGCTTGAAATACAATTTAGAGTTAATATATTGAATTAGGTAGACTTAATTGCACCAGATATGCACGTGTTTTAGGACTTACATTGGCTATTTAGGAGGTTATATAAACGGATATTACATCAATGACTGAAAAAAGAACATAGCTTCCAGTGTTTCCGATGTGTATGACATTAGCCAGATTTGACAAATCGTGCGAAATACTCTTTGTTAGTAACGTGTATAGCCCAACACTATTTTATGTGTAGATATATGCGTTAATTAACCTTTTTCTTCATTTCTGTATGTTGAACAAATAAAATAGTATTATAAATGATACTGGCTTAGGCAGAGATGGCGGTGGTTGCAACAGCAACAGTATCAGTGTTGTAAATGAAAATCATTACATTGTATAGATTTACATATTTGTGTCGTTTACTGTACTCTGTAATCATAAAGTAACACGTGTTTTCTACTAAATCCATTTGCTGCATAGCAATACATTATATATATAATGGATTATTATTGAGTATACACAGTTTTCTGACAGAAACGTACTGTGCACTTCATGATGTGTGTTATTATTTAAAGATCAAATATATCTGGCCTGTGTTGATCGCAAAGAGATTATATTCAATTATTCCATGAACTAGTCAAACCCACTCGTTTTGATTACAAACATCTTGCTACAAAGATGGCATTCCCTATAATTGTAATGCTACTTCACGTATTGTGTTGTGTATTTAGATAATGCCGCTACGCCACGACTACTTGTAAATGAAGCGTAGCAACGCCCCTCCCCATGTTCTACATAACTGCATGTTGACCTCTGATCTGGGTTAGTTAGTTGCTAGTCATTGAGTGTTTCTATCGTTCTATGATAATAAAGAAGCCACTGAAATTATATGCGTTACACTTCGTTTGTCTTTGGGGGAGATCTAAAGAACGCTCCCACAATGGGGATCAAACCCGTGACCTCCCGATCGCTAGGCGGACACCATATCCATTACACCACGGCGATCTTAATAATTATGTAGAACAAATAACTGGTCAGCTACAGATATCAAACAGATGCTTCTATGATTGTGTTTTTCTATACACACATTTTATTGCCGGTATTGAGCAATATGATTATTAACATAATGAAATTCCAACAGATATTATATTATATATATTGCATTCTAAATGTGATATTGCATTGCGATATTTTACTAGATTGCATTGCCAACTTTGTTTCCAGTTGAAGGAAGGGTACTCCCGCAGGTGACTCAGATTGCAGCGGTGGAACTCCAGTCTGGTAGTCAGTTTGCAACATACGTCACACCAACAGTTCCAATAAGTCTTGAGGCGTCACAAGTTACAGGCATTTCAATGACTGATGGGACGATGACAGTCAATGGACAAGTTATGCAGCCAGTGTCAATCCGAGTGGCTGTCGACAGAATGACTCATTGGCTTGAAAAGTTTCAGAATGTTTGCTTAGTTGCTCATAACGGTCATCGTTTTGATTTTCCAATTTTAGTTTCGATCTTGGTAAATGTTGGTGCAATTGATACTTTTTATGACTATGCTTTGATCGATTCTTTATCGATATTCAGAAAATTATATCCAAAGCAGTCCTTGAAGCAAGTTGATTTAGTTTTACAATTGCTTGGTGAAACATACAATGCACACGATGCTATGGCCGATGTGGTAGCACTTGGAAAGTTGCTCCAATTTGTGAATTTGCCTTCAAAAGATCTAATGACCTACAGCTTTTCCCCATTGGCTGTGTCAAATAACATGGCTTTCAACAATGCTAAATCCCAGAACTTTGCAACATTGAGCCCACTCATTTCATGTGGTGTAATGAAAAGGCCTACGGCGGAAAATATTGCTGGGTCAGGGCTAAAACTTGTGCATCTGAAAATGCTAAATAATCGGGGTGGAGAGGATGCCAAACGTGATGTTTTTATTAAGAAAAATGTTGAAGGCCTGACTAGGGTCAATACTTCTAAAAAAGTATGAGATGAAGTTGTTCCAAAAATATGTAAGTACTTTAATGTATGATTTGAAAGAAAATTTCAATAGCACGACTTATATCAGTACCTTCCGTACTTTTTCAGTTATTTCAGTAGTCCGGCTGTGTGCATTTCTTTCTTTATTATTAAGGACCAGTGATCTTACCTTTCATCTAAGATAATAAATAGGGTACTGCATAATTTGTATAATGCCCTTTATATGTTCACAACATTTCATCAAAGAACACTTAGTACTTTTTGAGTTATCGTAGAATCCATTTTGTGTGAGTTTTTGTTTCTATTTTTCGTAACAGTGATTGGACCATTCAGATTAGATGAGAAATTTGTACATTTTTACTGAATGAACACAATGTTGTGAGGTAGTGGTCATTAGAAATGCAATCTCATAATGTTATAGATCTCAGTAAACAGAGAAAAATACTTAGTATAAAACTTTGTAACTGTTTTCATTTTTTTAGACCTACTCATGCCTCCACCCCCACCCCCACATCCACCTCACCAACGCCATCCCTACATTTGTAGATTGAGCATAACTGCATAATGTATTAAATATATTTGTTAAGTGAGTAAGAACATTGAATGTGTTAACTGAATTGGTAAATGTTATGAACTCTGTTTATTTTGCAAGTTTTGACCATTTCCCATTATGTTGTTTTGAATTTCTTTCAAAATATTTCAAATAGTCCTATTAGATTTTAGTAGA
>VMBQ01000221.1:73631-96837 GCA_007657795.1 Dreissena rostriformis | reverse complement strand
TTTAAAATCCGTAAATGATTGAAAAAATGTATGCAATTAGATAGTATAAACCAAATTTCAATTTGGAGCACAAACAATATAATATTTCATAAATATATATATATATATATATAATATTTCATAAAACACTAAGAAACGCATTTGTAAAGGCGTATTAAGAAGTTGACATATGTTAATCAACAAGCACAAATACTGCTTACCAAAATGAAACAATAAGCCAAAATAATGAAAAAATAAATATTTGGGTTATTCATCGTTCAGTTGAATGCATGTTATTTTAGAGTGATGTTTCTGGCTTTTAGATAGCATGTAGTCAGTCTATTTAGACGCAGAATGTAAACACAATAGGTGATTTATATTCCACCTCAACACGTTGATTGCCAATGTAGTCTGTCTATTTGCACACAATATGTCCATACAATTAGACTTGCATATCACCACAACACGTTGCTTGACAATGCTTTGACGCTACAATACTTATATATGAGGAATCAAAGATCTGCCTGTATACATAGACATTTATATAAGCAGCGTTAGATGGTGGTTATCGAGAAGAAAGCAAACCATCGATTACACCTACAGTTTCCATCGTTACAAAGGTATGCATAAAGAGTATCGGATGAAATGGCTTGTATTACTGTATGGTTAAAATAGTTTGGCAAATTTATAAAAAAGAATGCATATAAATGAATCGAATAACATAATTGTGCGTGTGTGTTCGTGTTCGAAAATGGTTTTAAAAGTACTAAGAAATATTTAACTACGACTGTCATAAACAAACAATACCCTTTTGTTCGACAATCACTTTAAACAAACACAATTTGACTTGGTCAATGGTTTCTAAATGTAATTTCGTATAACGTATTTAACATTTAAAAGTAAATATGCGTTGCCAATATTCCTCGAAATACTAGCCCCAGCTAAATCATGTTTTATATGTATATACTTGCACAAAACTGTCAATTATCGCAGAAATACACATACCCGTTGGAATAATGCGTCTATTAAAGCAGAATCAAATTACCCACTTAACGAATGGATTTGTTTAATGATTTGTTGTCCGCATCCATTATCAATAACAATACCATGACAGTTCATTCTATGATTTGCTGACGCCGTTGTGAATTAGATCCCGAGGATGCAAAATACCGTTTTTTGATGTCGATGGCCTTACACGCTACATTTATATATGTCACTTGTTATTTATTATGTGGAAGCTCCGAGCTGTTAAATTAATTTATTGCTTTGCATTTGTATTCAGATTTGTTTTAGGTTTTCTAACCATATTTGCAGCTCTTTTGGAGTCATGAATTTCATCAATTGGATAGGTGGATACATATTAATCATCGTTTAAATATGCTTTGTTGCATAAGTATAAGATATTTTGTATAGTTACTAGCATTTAATAAAGTGGGCGTTTACGACAGACTGATGCTATTTTTGAATCTAAAATTACAAAAATAACGTTGACATTGTGTCTAATCGATTAATGTTATTCATCTTGTATAACATTATTATGTCGTGATGATGGTAATGCTTCTTCTAATTCAAAACATGTGTCTGTTTAGCATGTCTTTTGCATTGTTTGTTTCATTAGTTCGGATGTGTTTGAACTAAACAATTATCATGTTTATCTTCTTTGCAATATGTAATTTCTTTCACACGATGGTGTCTTTTATTACGTTTTGCATTTAGTGTTTCCTTCAACAAAACCATCTATATTTTAACAGTGTATATTCAAGCATTTACAATAAGAATATATACAAAAGCAGAACAAAGTAACGGCTTGAAGCAGCAAAGCAAAACCAAATGCATATGACTTTGTTGCGTTCTGTTGTTTACATTTGTTGCAGATTTTCGCACAAAAACATACTTTGTTTTCCATAGGCAAAGACTTAAAAGATTTGTTGTTTAAATTTAAACAACTCGATAAAGTAATTCGCATTGTAAATGTTCAATATGGTAACGGTCATGTTTGAATATAAATAATATTCGAATTGGAGCATATGTGTTGTTTATTTAACAAAATCTAAATATGCTTCTTAAAACAACTTCATTAAAGCGTATTTTGAATAAACCAGATATAACCGCATACTGTATGTGACATATTTAAGTTCCGAACCTACCGACTTTCTCTTTGGCGTCAACCAATATATTGCATAGCTTACAAAGACTTCACAATGAAATATAGAACGTGGTGAACACTTATAGGCATCCTATTTATTCACTTACCCGTGTTTAGAGATTCGAATATTCCATGACAACCCGCTGTTAGCCCTTTCCTTTAAAGCACTGTTGGATATCTTGCTCAACAAGCCTCGTGGCTGATGTGTTGATGGTCAGTTGTCAGATGCAACGAGATACAGGTCCCTGAAGGTGCCTTCACGCCACAAATCGATACCATTGCCAGATTCGATATATCGTCTAACGCTCTAGAGTATCAGGCGACAACTTTTTGCGAACATGAGATTTTCAAGCGACAATTATTCAGAGCACATCTGAATTACCAATTAAGGAGACTTGCTGCAATTGTCTTTGTATCAGTCGATTTTCTTGAAGATGGCTAGAATCGTAAACTAGGGTATCGCGAATTGTTGATGTCAAATGCACCTGCAACACTGGTCTCATACAGCGATAAACATGTACAGCTAACGAGCTGTATAATGTACGACGACATTTTCTAAATGTAAGCAATTCGCACATTTGTAAGATTAAAAGAACATGATAACATATTGTCAGAAAAGAAACGCGATCATCTTAATATCTTCTTATCAACTGCATTTCATGGTTTTGAACATTTTAATTTATGTGGCATACATCTTCTAAATTCAGATTGTTGACAAAAGTATCAGAAATCTTCACACTTAAACGAGGTGGTATATTTGGTAAAAAAATACCTACCTCCCCCTATAGCCGATCATGGCAAAATACTTCTTATCATGTTAGGCGATAACCAGAATGCTAGGTACAACGACATATAAAATACCACATCTTGAAAGTGTTAAGTCATTCGTGTTTAAACGAAAATAACGGGGCATATGTATAATGCTGCCATCTTGTCTAGAGGAATGTGTCTTCTGTTTAACGCACTTTGATATAGCAGGACCAATATATACCTATTCCATGGTGCGTATANATAATAATAATAATAATAATAATAATAATAAACATAATAATAATAATAATAGCAATGATAATAATAATAATAATAACATGAAATACCTGCAGATGTATTTATAAACAACTGCTCAATCAGCACATTCAAATGGCGTCTAGCTATCTGACCGTCGCTATCGTTTTTGGACAGTGGCGCGCAAAGGATTATCAATCACGTGCTCGTGCGCATAAACGGTGTTAGCATGAAGTATAACAATAGTGGTTAAACACTAACAATACTACAACTACAATACTAATACCAATTGACTATGCCTACTTAAAGATAGTGGCTTTGAAATATAACATCGATTTAATCAACATATGGCATTATAATCACCCTATGACACTATTTATTCACTTACCCGTGTTTAGAGATTCGAATATTCCATGACAACCCGCTGTTAGCCCTTACCTTTAAAGCACTGTTGGATATCTTGCTTAACAAGCCTCGTTGCTGATGTGTTGATGGTCAGTTGTCAGATGCAACGAGATACAGGTCCCTGACGGTGCCTTCACGCCACAAATCGATACCATTGCCAGATTCGATATGTCGTCTGCAGCTCTAGAGTATCAGGCGACAACTTTTCGCGAACATGAGATTTTCAAGCGACAATTATTCAGAGCACATCTGAATTACCAATTAAGGAGACTTGCTGCAATTATCTTTGTATCAGTCGATTTTCTTGAAGATGGCTAGAATCGTAAACTAGGGTATCGCGAATTGGTGATGTCAAATGCACCTGCAACACTGGTCTCATATAGCGATAAACATGTACAGCTAACGAGCTGTATAATTTACGACGAAATTTTCTAAATGTAAGAAATACGCACATTTGTAAGATTAAAAGAACATGATAACATATTGTCAGAAAAGAAACGCGATCATCTTAATATCTTCTTATCAACTACAACTCCCCCCCCCCTATAGCCGATCATGGCAAAATACTTCTTATCATGTTAGGCGATAACCAGTATGCTGGGTACAACAACATATAAAATACTACATCTTAAAAGTGTTTAGTCATTTGTGTTTAAACGAATATAACGGGGCATATGTATAATGCTGCCATCTTGTCTAAAGGAATGTGTCGTCTGTTTAACGCACTTCGATATAGCAGGACCAATATATACCTATTCCATGATGCGTATTCTATAAAACCGTACAACATGCTGTTCAGCATAAAGAAACACTCATCGGAGTGTTGTTTTTTTTTTAATAATACCAAAAAAGAGTTGAGCACTAGATTACAATGGTTATTGAATAATGACTGTTGAGCATGACCCTTGCATTGGCCATTGAATAACTGCTGTTGAACATGACCTATGCAATGGCTATTGTATATATAGTATAGTTCAGCATGACCTATGCGATGGCCATTGAATATATACATGTAGTTACAGTTTAGCATGACCTATGCAATGGTAATTAAATAATTGCTATTAAAGCATGACCTTTGCAATGGTCATTAAATAAGTGCTGATAAGTGTGACCTATGCAATGGTCATTGAATAATTGCTGTTGAGCATGACCTATACAATGGCCATTGCATATATTGTTATTGTTGAGCATTACATATGCAATAGCCATTGAATATATAATTGCTGTTAAGCATCACCTATGTAATGGCCATTGAATAATTGCTGTTAAGCATCACCTATGCAATAATCATTAAATAATTGCTGTTGATCATGACATATGCAATGGCCATTGAATAATTGCTGTAAGGCATCGTCTATGCAATGGTCATTTAATTATTGCTGTTAATCATGACCTATGCAAAGGTCATTGAATATATAGTTTTTGTTGAGCATGACATATGCCATGGCCATTGAATATATAGTTGCTGTTGAGCATGACCTATGCAATCGTCATTAAATAATCGCTATGAAAGCATGACCTTTGCAATGACCATTGAATAATTGCTGTTAAGCATGACCTATGCAATTGTCATTGAATATATAATTGCTCTTAAGCATGACCTTTGCAATGGTCATTGAATAATTGGTGTTACGCATGACCTATGCAATGGTCATTGAATATTTGCTGTTGGACATGACTTATGCAATGGTCATTGAATAATTTCTGTTAAGCATCAACTATACAATGGTCATTCAATAAGTGTTGTTAAGCATGACCTATGCAATGGTCATTGACTAATTGCTGTTAAGCATCATCTATGCAATGGTCATTCAATAATTGTTGTTAAGCATGACCTATGTCATTCACTTATTGCTGTTGACCATGACCTATGCAATGGTCATTCAATTATTGCTGTTGACTATGACCTATGCAATGGTCATTCAATAATTACAATGTGACGTGGATAATTTAATGGTCTGTGAATAATTGTGACCTGAGCAATGGTGTAATCCTAATGATATATATAATTTACAGGCAAAAGCAATATTGTCTGTGAAATATCGAATAAAGACCGCATGGGCTCATTATGATACTAGTGGACAATGGATGGTACATCCAAATACAGCAATTTGTAGTTCTTTGATTTTTTAGTCTGGAATTGCTAAAATCGTGTTTAACATTATTTTACATGTATGAAAGCTGTGAACGGAAACCAAGGAAAGAACAGGTGCATGATTAGCATGTGTATGGTAGTCCATGGATTTGTGCATAATGCTAGCAATGGTTGGTGTATATGTGGATTTTCAATACTGGAATGCTTCGACACTAATGAAAACATATCTATCTTTATTTGAGGTTCCCATCTGGCCTTTCTAGTTAAAAATATATAATTCGCGATGTGCACATATAAGCGAATACTTCCAGAAACGTGGTCAAATATGTTTTGTTGTTGTTGGTTTCTACATACAGCTGAATTATACTAATTGTTTCGCAACGCTTTCCAACTAAACCACTCTGATTTCAATTGTGTTTTTTTTTATTTTTAATTGGATCTCGACTTGTTTTACAATGACAAGTGTGTCTACCTGTGTGAAGTTTGTCATTACTACAACAACAAAGTAAGGCTGATAACACTTACGCTAACAATTAAGATGATGAATTTGACGTTAAATATAGGCTCTTAAATAGTTTTGAATAAAATGAAAACATTTGGTGTTATTACTAGTGTTTATGGTGTTGTTACTATTGGATTTGTCGTCTTTATTAACTAGTATCGTGACAAACTGTTGTCTTTATAGATTGAGAACATTATTCATGTAAGTGCCCTATTTGCAAACCAGAAATGGAAACATAATGACAAAATCAATTCGCTAAAAGAAGCGTTTTCTGAAAAAAACTGTCACTTGAACAGCGAATTTGAAGTGAAAATTACTTGTAATTGTGGTTGACAATAATTATCATTCAATTTTATAGCGGTACCTACTGATCAAAACCGGTCTATAGAGATGCATAATGCAAACATTTGAAGTGGACCGCTTATGTTAAAGACAACACATCAATAACATTAGGTTTTCTTGAAATTGAAAGACAAGAAGAAAAAGTTAAAAGTGCACGACAAAAACCATGGTAATTCTTGCACAGAGAATAAGAGAGTATTGGACCAAAAAAACTTGCAATACAATTATCTTAAGAGTTTGCTCCCAAATTTTATAAAGTAGACATGAAATATATTTTAAAATCATATATGGTGTGGGTTTACATATTAAGGGAATGAAGATTGCATTCTCGACATTTATAAATTAATAAATGTAATAAGATTTTTTTTAAACGTACATACTGTTGTTTTCAATGTAATTGTACGTGTATATCGCATTATAGTTTAGCTTCGAAAGAACACGAATTTCCTCGTATACTTTAACTGAACACACCTTTCTATATAAGTGTAATATTAATTGGTTTCCTTGTCGTACGATATATACGAGAGTTAAACGTTTGGAGATTTTCCAACTGAATGTCATATTTATTATTTCAGTATCATCCTCCGCGCAGCGATATGACACTGGTTCCGAGCATAACGCTATGATATCCCTGCCGCCATTTCACGCCATGTGATGTTGGTTATTATGATTATTGATATAATTTAAATTCTATATTTGTACATTTTTGACTTTGGTCTTTGAACTATAGATACACAACGTAAAATAATATAAGGCAATTCAATTAAAGGCAATGTAAAATTACACTTGTATACATATAATTTCAGCATCAACCTCAACGCAGCGATATGACTGGTTCCAAGCATAAATCTATGATATCCCTACCGACATTTCGCACCATGTGATGATGGTTATTTTGATTAAGTTAATATACTATTAAAATTATTTATTTGATTTGTACATTGTTTACTTTGTACTATAGATACATAACGTAACATTATGTAGAAAATGACATGGATTTGCATAAAAAAAGAAACAGATTAACAATGTATCCAGATCTGGAAGAATTTTACTTGTGAGTGCTGTATCATTTCTTAAAACTCAAAAGGGAGGAAACACTTCGTTGAGTTTTATACATAATTCTCTTCGTTTTGAAAATGAATGGAAGGAAAACAATCGTAACTAAGGAACTATTTAAATATTTCTAGTATATAATACAAGAAGACCAGTAGAATCCTTGAACGCTCACCTGAAATACAGTAGCGAAGTGGTATACTACTCAAGATATCGGGTTTGTGGCTACTTTTACGACAGGGGCATACTATGAACATATCTTGCTATGTATGTTTATATAAAACAGTTCACGCCCACATAACGGTAAAGCCACTTTGGAACAAAAAAGTATAGTTTGAACAAACTAAGCAGATTACTGCTATCTTATGTTTTGTACTACTATAACACCAATGGACCATGTTCTTTCAGAGTGGACAATTTTTGTTTACTATGTTTTGATAAATGTAGAGGGCCACTATCTAATGTTAAAAACTAAATATCACAGCTATCGATCCTGTTGTTACACAAACTATTTTAAACGATTTTGTTATTTGTCAAAATGTTATCGCAATTGCGTGATCTGCTTTGACCAAGGAAGCATGATTTGTACACACTACAAACCAAATATGAAAGCAAATGGGCTTCCCGGTTTCAGACAAGAAGATTTTCACATGTTTTGTATAAGTTCATAAAGAACTGGTTACTCCCGGGTGAGGTCGTTTTGACCAAAGGGACGAAATTGCAATCAAACTGTGTTCAAGATCTCCAGATGAAACTGTATACCAAATATTAAAGCAAAGCTGTTCGAGGTTTCAGACAAGAAGATTTATAAAGGTTGTCTATATAAAAGTCAATGTCAAACTAGTGATCCCTGGGTTGGGGCCACTTTTGTCCCAAATGTCATAATTTAAACAAACTTTAATAAGGACGTCAAAATGATTCTACATACCAAATACTAAACCCATGTTTTTTGTAGTTTTTTCGCCTTCAAAAAAGGCTTTGACTGGTTTTCTTTAAATATGTTTATGTAAAACTAGTGATCAACGGGGCATGGTCACGTGTTTGCGCCAACGACGTTATGTGAGCAAACTTTTGAGAGGACCTCAATATGATGCTACATACTAAATATTAAAGCAATAAGCTTTTCAAATTTCAGACACAAAGATTTTCAAATGGTTTCTATATATTAGTAAATATAAAAGTTGGCACCCCAGGATGAGGCAGATTTTGATCACATGGACAAATTTTGAACACACTTTGTTCAGAACTTCAAGATGATGCTACATACGAAATATTTAAGCCAAACTGTACGTGGTTTCAGACAAGAAGATTTTATAAAGGTTTTCCCAATAAAACCTTACTATATGTGTAGATAGAAGATAAATTAATTATCTTAAATCGATTAGAAAAGAGTGGCAAACTAATTGTCAAAGAAAACATACTGTATATAAAACATTATTAAATTGAACAATATTGTTTGTTCTATTGCATAGTTATTTTATAACTTTCAAACGTCACAGTGCACGTTCGCAGAGAAAATTTAAATATCTCATACATAGTTAATACATGTGCATTGATTTAAATGGGCATGTATAAAACATCACCTACAAATATAACAAAACTATGCGACCACAGCTCGCAAACAGTTATAAAAGAGTGTGGTATTCAAGTCTTATTTGCGCCTCATACTGCGGACATATTGAGAAATATACTCAGGTTTCTATGCAACCGAATTTCGATTGCCTGGTCAACGATATAAAACAATTGCACGTATGAATAGACTGTATTCATTGAAATCGGAATCCTCCATTAAACAATTATCGTATAAATAGACACTATTAGGTATGAACAAATGTTTGATTAGGAAAGGCATTTAACCAATAACTGGGAACAACGGACAGCATTTCCTTGTTAAGACTGTTAAATGTGTACATTCAAAGTCGATTCCATATAATAAGAACTATATTTGTTAGAGGGCACATTGATTATGTAGAATATCACAGTCTTAAGAAATTATTCGCGGTGCACAGTGATTTTTGTAGTAATACACTTTATATGTGCTTATTATGCATTTGGGTTAATTTCAAGTTGTACATTAAATGATAGAAAAGTACATTATGTTCTATTCAGTTTTTAAGCACAGTTTGTTGGTCAGTATGCCTGTATTTTTCTTTTATTTAAACTCAGAAATCAGCGCTTAACATTCGTATACTACATATGTTCTTGTCTTGTGAAGACATACAATATGAGCCGCGTCTGGGATTAATACTGAGTATACTTTTTTCGATTTCATTTCGGTTCTAGTACAGCCTCAACAAGGCAAACACAAAAACGTTTCCTGGCGCAGACATCGGCAGTGACCACGACTAAGAGCTCATCGCCATCCAGCTGAAGTTTTAGAACGTGCGCCTCACTAAGAACCCTCGCATTATATTTGACTTTGAGAAACTGAAATATCCACAGATAGCAGATGCATTTCAAGCACAGATAGGCGGTAAGTTTGCAGTCCTGAACATCCTAGATATACAGGACAGAATCTACATAAATCGTATCTTTATAAAGCAGAACAGCAACAAACTATCCACATAAAACTATTTTCATAAGCAATCAATATACATGTATATATGTTTCTGTCCTTGTAAATATGATAGGTAATGAAGTTTAGTTTGCAACAGCATTATAAGGAAATCCAGTTTATGGTACATTGAAGTATTATCATGGGTACTTTGAGCCGAATCAAATACTATAAAACAATTCACTACACAAATTACTCAGAATGCACTGATAATGGTGGAGCAATTACTTGATGTTTGACTTGATTACTCAGAATGCACTGATAATGGTGGAGCAATTACTTGATGTTTGACCCGCATGCATTTGGTATGATTTTAATATTTTGAAGCTGAAATTGTGAAACTGTCACTTTTTTTTGGAACGTTTTCCATCGAGAGGACCTCATTATGTATCAGTTTTGATCAATGTATTTGCAACATTAATTTCAGAATTTCGGGGTAAAACTAGACTTCCGAAACGTCCGTTAGAAATACCGACAAAATAAAACAACAACAAGAGTTGTTCGAAAAAAAAAATGTTATAAAATTATTCACTCGGCTTTAATTTTTTTATAGAGAAAAAAATAATTGATTTTCAATACTATCGATAAATTAATTAATAAACGAATTGTTCAACATGTTAACATTTTTATTCCGTTAGTTTACTTTTTTGTTGTAAGTATAATATATTCTTGTACATATAATATGAATTATTATTGTATTGTATTGATGTTGAACGTCTTCAATAACGACATTACAATGGTTTTATTGTATTGTATTGATGTTGATCGTCTTCAATAACGACATTACAATGGTTTCGTTTGATTGTGACCGGAACACAACAACGGATCCCATCCAATTGTTTTCTAAGAAGAACATTTCCTTGTTTCTATATCCACTAATGTATGTGTATAAGATATTGTCGGTAATATTTGTACGGCTTCATGACGATTTTTCGTAACAGAAGAGTTGTTGAGGTAATTCCATTGCTATCTGCAACAAACGTATCAACAGCGCTGTCAATGACCAACAGAAGATATATATAAACTTAATAAACTTGCATTCAGAGGTCAATAATAAGGATAATCAGGAAACAATGAGGGCAATGAAGAAGCACACACAAGATATATACATAGTAAACAGTGGAAAGATAGAAAGTTGTTATTTTACATTAAAAGAATCAAACTTTTTTATCAGATTGCATTTTCAGTGAAACGGTATGTTAAGAACTATGTTGGGGTCGTTATGTTTTGTTTTGTTTTTTTTGTTTTTTTTGTAAGAACATGTGCACTGTGTGAATCTTATCATTTACTGAACAATTTTTTCAAGACACCTGCTTATCATAATAATTGCTATTTGTATGAGATTAATACAAAATTGTTGAGATATAATACATGCATTCACTACACAGAATTAATGTTTGAGTTAAAATGTGCATATTATCGAATAGTTTTGTAAAATCATTAATCTCATACTCATAGACTGATGTTCTCGAACATATGATTCAAAGGTGTTCGACTGATTGAGACTGTTTGCAGATTTTACTCTGTAGGACAATTGTACCGAGTTACATTACTCCTTCATAAAGTGAGATGTTTTGCTAGTTAAATACACGATGTATGTGCGCTATATGTGTATTATACGAGTATTTACAAATGCTTATATATTAATTAACGAACAAGGTGAATGCGGTTGGGCAAAACAATATTATTCTACGAAAATCTCCGATTACGTGACAACATTCAGTTATTTAGAGGTCCAACTAAATAAATAATCTTCCTTCGCTAATTAGATTGTCCTTATTAAGAATGAAACAGAAATGTTTCATTGTATGTTCCATAAATAGCTACCAGAATAATTGTTCTCATGGAAGCGATACTAAAAGTTCTCGAAAACAAAGAAGAATTTTCTTAATTCAAACCGACATTTTCATTAATATTGGCATATTTATAACACTGTTAACACGTCAACTTAATTGCAATGGAAAAATTACCCGTAACTTTGTTGAACTACATGTACATAGCTTTCTGAAACTATAAAGTATAAACGCACTATAAGGTGTGGATGTGTTTTCTTAACACACTAAGAATGTCACACTATTGGAAAGACTTTAATGAATGACCATGTTTTAGAATTTTCGAATTTATTCTTTTTATCAAGCACTTTGCATAAAAGAAAAGGTCAAATACAAAACTAATATTTTGAAAACGAATGGTAAATTGAGCGTGTTATTATTTAAAAGAGTATCTCAAGAAAGTCCAATATATATCAAACATAGTGCAATTTATTTTCAGACAAATACCTCTCATTTGCAAATGTCAAGGATCATCTTCAAATTTCCTGAAATATGTTTGTTCGCAGAACATGGCTTTGTCAATTATCGCCAATAAGCTTATTAAAGCAGACATACTGCCAATCATCATCGGTCCTCCTCCACAAAGCCGGATATATGACAAAAGCGATTCAGTCTTACTTATAAGATGTATTGTGTGGCTAATTAGTGAGTTTAGTTGAATATGTCACATTAATGCGCCTTGAGAATGCATTCGCTCCCACCGACTAACAATTTTAACAAATGTATATGCGAGAGCAAAACTTAATATACTAACCGGTCGCCGTAGCCTAGTGGATAAGGCGTCCGCCTCGGGATCGGGAGGTCGAAGGTTCGAGCCCCATGTGGAGCGTTTGTCGAGGGATGGTTTTTGTCATGGAACTTGTTCCTATATGGCCGGTTCGTGAGCCGCGAGCTAGTTAAAAATGAATGGTTACCGACTTCTATCCGCCTGGCGCCTGTCATAGTGATAGGAGTTGGGAGGTACATGGTATACACGCAAAAAAATGTCTCATTAGTCAAATTGGCTGGCCCTTTCAATAGGGGTGACACTAAAATAAAAAAGACCCTTACCTGTACCTTTATACTAATTAAAATCGTGTGCGTCAGATGTCTCTGGCAAACAACTTAAAAATATTTATCAATATTTTCATTTTAAGAAGACTGATGCAATTGAAAATAAGCCATCTCATCTCAGTTTAAAGATATACAAAACATTACCGTTTGTAAGTAAAAAAATACATTGTAATTTAAAATATAGTATGTTAGATATAATGTTAATATGCCGTAGTATGCAATATCAATTCACGTATGCAATCGATAACTTAACGCGTCAAATGCAATAGACATGTACCAAGAAATACATTATAAAAATACTATGTTCTATGTCTTATTCAGTTACATAACAACATTTCAGACAACAATGTCTGCAACGCACGAAGATAATTACACAGCATCATTACAATATTCCTTCCCATACATCAGACAATTTAATTATGTAGTATGACATGCTAAAAGCAAATTTGCATTCCCTCTGACATCTAGATATCATATTATAAATAGATTGCTTATTAGGCTTCATAAATATTTTGATCAATTTCTTTTTGCATCCTATTCGGTACTTTAACAATAAGAGAATGATCATCAAAATGGACTTGTTGACAGATTTTCGTATTTCTGACACATGTCATTAAATAAATTTACATTCAAGCGTAGCTTATTTATATCTTATTTAAAATTACAATGATGTATAGGTATACACTTATTATACCGCTTGCTATATACGCGAACGATTATATTTAAATTAATTATCGCTTTCATATACGATCAAATAGCTATAATATCTGACACAAGTGGGCTTAACATAAAGCATCCAACACTTGTTGGTATTTCATATATTAAATAAGTCCGGAACATTTGTAAGTAAGCTCATAAGAGGCTCGCTAACTAACCAAACTGCTTTAACTCGTTTACTACCATTTGATATGAAAAGGCAACACGTGATATCTTTAGAACGTACTTTTTAACCGACAAAAGCTTGTAATATTAACAAATCTCTTAACTAACTCTAAATTTTGTTAATTAACGTGACACCATGTTATGTTGACGACATTATCTTTCCATCATTCTGTTAAGAATGTGCATCCACATGGATACAAAGATCGGACTTATCAGAGATTGTCTCATACATTTTAAGACTGCACCAATACAATATGTTTGCACAACAGCGGATATTAGTGTGTGTGTTTATAATATCTAATTACTACTTAGATTTTCCGTTGCAGCTTTACAGACATCATTAAGGATTGTAGCGCCGTAATTTGACAGTATCATATATTTCATCTGTATACCATGTGTATATTTCTTAATGCTTTTTCTGCAGGCATTACGTTTTGGCTGTGAAGAACTAGCACAGTGTAAGACATAATAACCATTCCACTTCCATTAAGATTGTTTTATGGAAAATTTACATAACGCATACGTTAATATTAATAATAGTTTATTATTCACTTAGAATCCATATAAAATCGCAGAAAAAAAAGTGTTTTACTTACGGCATTTGTTAAGTAAATTGAGAATAATCATTGATTATTTTTTTATTGTATAACGTGCATTTTTAGTTTTTGTGTATTTTTTAAGCATAACGCGATTGTTTTGGTTTTCATGTGCCACGGAAAAGAAGCGCCGTGAATTTAATGTTCACTTATGAAATATACAGAGAACACGTTTTCAAGTTCAAGTTCAACGTTCGATATAACGGTGTCTGTAGCATAATTTTACTTAGAAAATAATTGAGAAAAAAAGCAACTTAACGAGATATACAGACGTAATCGCTTTTTAAATGCTAACCATGTCGCGCCTTGATGAACTTAGTGGATTGTGGTCTTATCTAAATCTCCTGAACACTTTAATTATCCGACAAATTAAGAGGTCTTTAAAAACGTTGTATTTAGCAATTAACTCCCAAACTAAACTGAATTGGTGTGTAATGTGCGTTGTGAATTTGATATAACGTGCGCTTTTGTATGGTCACTTTTTGTAATGCTTTAACCTTTAGAGTTTCATTCATTATTGCACTGTTTAAAAATCACATTGCTTGAATGAGTTTTGACAAATACATGCTATTTGTTCACTACAAACATTTGGTGACTGGTAGACATTCCCTGGTATATCTGTTACAAAAACTAGCATATATATATAATGAAGAATGACTGGCGAATTATTATACACTCTAAATACACGCTCTAAAATAGATTCTTCAAATAACAAAGAACAAGCGTTGTCCTCATAAAAATCTAAAACTGTCACTTTAATATAAAAAAAATGTATTATCTGATGACGCGTGGGTTTGTTTACATATTTAAGTTAAACAAAATCGAATGGTAACACAAACGGAACGTACAACATTGTTTTCACAGACCTACCATCATAATGTATTGTCGCCTAATATATTTCCATACTTATGTGCAAATGCTATTGAAAATTGAACCTTGACAAGGAACAAGACATATTCTTCATATATTTTAATTATTAAAACAATTTCTTAGCAATAGTGACTGATATTATCAGAATGTCATTTAAACTGACCCTGTGTGTTATATTCATTTACTAGTTGGAATTACATACTTTCCTTATAATTAATTGAAATGCCTTCCAAATGAGGTTAATTGACATCAGTGAACGGATGCGCTTGGCTATTGTAGAGAGTGAAACGTATCATACAACTGAAGGTTTTTATAACGTATAAGCTGTTATACAATTATGGATTTAATTTCCAAGTTAAGTCGTTGAACTTTTTTATTGCAATCTTTATACATCTTATAGGGATTATCTGTTTTTTGTGTTCACCATTATGTTTATATTTTATCACTCTTATTTTGACATGTATCTTCTATTAAACCTTATATATATAGTGTTATTAAATGAATAGTTCCTGTCAAAGTTTATAGAAAAAGCCCAAGACTAAAGGGCATTTCAATGCTACACGTGTGTGCAAAATATATCGACGACATGTTTTTATAAGTTTATGTATTTCAATCGAAGATATTCATACACATTATTCCGATTAGTTTTCCTTACAAGGAGTCTCATTTCCCTCGTTACGTGTCATTCACTTGTTGCCAAACACTAATATATCAGCATTATTTACCTTGTCATTTACAGTTACACATGATGACAGTCAAGCAATCGATGTTGATAAACTTCTTGACATTATTGATTTCCTGTATCACAGAAACTCCAAGACGAGTGAAACGAGATAAGCTTCATTAGCAAGCACATATATTAAATAAACTGCCTTAATGACAAACACAATTTCTCGGACTTGTGAATGGAGGATAAATCATCAATATTCCCTTTGCGGTTGTTATAAAGCCAATATGTACATCACTGGCAAATAGAGATAAATCGCTTAATCATCGTGCCTATTGACTCGTGTGACATAATGACATGGAATGGTTTTCCATAAATGATACGAACCGTTCGCGAATGTCTACACTAAAAGTGTAAAGAGAATTTGTGTTTCAAGATAAAACTTGAACGTTGTTTCCGATTGAAATCCGACTTGTTCTGCAACAGTCTTCCGATGAATCCATATATAATTATGACTTTACTTAAAACAAACCATGATCCAATCGTTTCAGTCTCTATGTAGAGGTGATCATCTTGAATATGTTTTAACAAAGGTTTATATAGAGGTTAGATGAAATAAGATGTACGAAAATAGAAAATCGACGGTCGGCAAATGAAGACAACCAAAAAAGGATCGATACAGTTTGTTTTATGAGGCTGGTTAAATAAAAAGACAGTGTCATGAATTACAATTCTTTTAAGCATTTTATAAAAGTGACATACATACAGTTAATAAATTTATACGATGTTTGGTGTAAGGAAATTAACGTAAATAGTTACGATATAGAGAATACAAACAAACATTCAAAAGCGCCCCTTCTTAATACGGTTCACAATTAGGACAAAAAGGGTGATGAAATATGTTACACAGTATTCACATGATCGAAGATTAACATTATTTCTATTACATTAAAACGAGTTAAAAACTTCATTTTATGTTTTTCACAGAAAAGCAGAACTTAATGTTAGTATTCTTAATATATACATCCGAATTAAGATTTATTATTTAGGTAACGAACAACTGAAAAAGAACTGGATTGGAATAATTAAAGCAATAAATTCTTTAATGCAGTATGATGGTTCAGCAGGTAAATGCTGTCATGCTTTATTCGTAAAATAGAGATTATCTTTCAAAAAAGCGCAAATATGATAAACAAACGATGATGGTGTTCAAATATTACAAAAGAATACCTTGATACAAGAATTGTATTCATCCAAAGCCGTTTATTATTATCAAGCAGATTATTTGCTTGAGTATGTAATCGATATATTTTGGCTAGTGTAGACTAAGTGTAGAAATATAAACCTTTAAAGTGTTTATAATCAAACAGAGTTTTACATGAGCTGCAAACGTATAGAACACTCTATCGAAACTTTTCACATCTTCCCAGTCCTATAACTTATTTATGTTATCGTAATGTCCTGTAGTGTTTCTAGTTTTAACATAACGATACTCTGTATTTACACGTCTAGCAGTTTAGTATTTTAAACCATATCAGTATCACTTCCAACAGACAAAACAGAGACATAGGGCCTCGAGCATTTTTTTTTCTCAATGCTGTCATATTGAACTTTGCATTCTGTATGTTAAGGAATATAGCACGGTCTACATGCTTCACTTACTTTGTAAAACATTCATATGTATGTTTGTATTGTATTGCTAACATGTGTTTACGAGTAACTAAATACATGTATATAAAGTTTAAAACAAAGTTTTTTTTACATATATCCATAAACAATGCCTCATTTTAATTAAGCGTCTTATTCCATTATCACACTCCATTACTCCGTTGACCAGCCCACAAAGAAACCAAACAAAAAATGCTAATGTTTTTACTGCTGTGTCGAAAAAAAAATTAAAGTCGCCCTCGTATTAAAATTGCATATCGCAACATAATAGTTACTAGAGACTGCATTAAACTATTGATTGTTTTAATGTGATTCGAAAGGTCTCTGAAAAGCACTTAAACTGAGTTAATCAATANAAACAACATAAACACAAATAAGAATAAAGCTGGGGTCACCGCCTTGGAACGGTCAATGCAACGCATTGGGGGTTTAAACCTGGTTATAGAGCGCTCAACCTCACACTTGGCCCATCAATATTCATAATACATATACGTGTAAATAAAATTTAACCTCAAAGCATTGCAACTCAAATTCAACAGTAATTAAAGGGAATTAAAACGCATTCAATTTAATTACTATTTGATTACTCAATGGTAGGAAGGAGACCAGAGCAACAGAGTTACAACTTTTTGAGGCACGATGACATGAAACCACTAACACGCATCAACAACATCCCTTCTTTTTACAAAAAGATTTAAGAATATAGCATCATATAGTTAATATTTAAGATCATCATCGCGCACCTACAGGAAGAAGCAGCATTATTGGGTGTAAAAGATCCAAATTATCTACTTGACTGTTTATGTGACAGTAATATACTAAAATGCAAATGAAAATGATTGTAATTCCTAAAAAGAATAACCGTAAAGACTGAGGCGATAATTTATCAAAATGAACATGCACCTAGCAATGATAAAAAAAGGCTGCGTGATCTATACACGCGTATATTATTCAAAATAAATAAAACGAAGCTTAAAAATAAGTCGATCAAGATACTACCATCAGAGAAAAACATATTAATAAGGTTGACCGATATAAACTCGACTACATGTACGTATTATAAAGACACTGCAAGTTGTTCGGATGACGTATTTAGGAGCGATGACACGATGACGTCACCAGTAACGAAATCAAATAAGTCTTCATTAATTAGGCAGTGTCACAGTGTCCAGATATGAACTACATCCAAGGACAATGTAGTTTTATTGACATTAAACTTAATATTCGGGTGGAAAATAGTGTTATCACGTGGGAGGAACTAAATTTGTTAAATGCGGTCTCTAAATTGATAACGAATATTCTGTGACCAGCGGAAATCAATTAAAGCTCAACTCCAGGTGATGCCTTCATTGTTTCAATATTCTCAAAGCTGCGATGTTAGCTGAAGCTGGTTATACATTATAACTTCAGTACAATGCGAACACGCCATGCTAAAACAGAAATTATGTTGAATTGGGGAAAGATACCGTGTCGATATATGTACTAGCTTTAGGACTTATATAATTACTGGTTATTTGAACGGGCATTGAATCAATGCTGGAAAGAACATAGCCACCAGTTCTTTTGATGTGTATGACATGAGCACTATTTGAAAACTCGGTCGAAATGCCCTCTGTTATTACAATTGTTTCCGATCTATATCCTGCTAGCTCTTATATTTTCTTCCCATGAATCCATATAAAATATTTACCAAACGATATTGCTTAATGTATCATGGTCCGTTGGTCGCAGTCTCTATGTATAGGTAATTATCTTGAAGAGAATTAGCGTAAGGTTTCAACAAAGGTCATATGAAATAAGATGTAACAAGATAAAAGACAAAATCGACGGTTGACAAGTGAAGCCATCGAAAGCATGATCGATATAGTTTCTGTAATGAGGTTGATGAAATAAAAAGACCTTGGCATGGATTACAAATTGTTTAAGATTAACAGAACTACTTATTAACAGTGTCGTATATACGATGATATCATTATATAAACAAATTTTGATTGTGTTTAGACTTTACTGTTACTGATTAAAACATGTTAACAAACAGATCCAATAAACCTTTAATGAAAGTTCTAAGATGTTATGATTAACTGGAAAAGAAACACGCTGAAAACACTAGTGTGACTTTTGGACCACGTTTTCCATAAAACACAATAATAGTTCAAGTACGTGTGAAGTACTAACATTTTGTGGAAAATTATAAGATTCTGAATGCCTTTTAGTTGGTGTAAAACCCCATGAATTACATGGATCGGTCCCAGATGGTGAACCATGCAGTATTAAAATCTTGCCTCGTATGTTGGGTATTGTTCTACTAGTATCTTGAAAACCGTTTTCTACTACTAGTATCTTGAAAACCGTTCTGCATTTTATAAGTAATAAATTCTTGTCTTAAATTAAAGACCAGTCGATGTTAGTTGGAGTTTTCGTCCTTTGAAATGGCATTATTCCTTTTGTAGTTATTTCTTGTTTCTTGCTATTCGTTTCTCGCTACTCGTTTCTACTTGTTTAACTTAACAGTTGCATCGTTCTGGCATAATATATACGCCTTGCTCAATTGAATCGTGTTACATTTGGTGTTACCTTAATAATCAACATTTATTTCATGTTTAAATATATACCTAGAGAGAAATCAATTGCTATGAGTATAAAATAATAAAATGTATCCCTGCCTACGGTCCATATTATATATAATAAAACAACCAATATGTCGACAAGTAACTGAATTCATAGTTGGTTGAAATTCACCATTAAACGTTCCAACGTGTATTGTTGACGACTCAAATTTAACAAAGCTGTAAAAATAAGCTTTTCCCTCTTTTTTTAAAGACTTTCTGACTCTAACACGATCGGAAAATTGTTGGTCACATAACTTAAAAATAAATAAACTAATGAGCGAATTAGTTAATAAGAAGATTTAAAAATACATATATTTCATAATTACCAAAACATTAAGATACTACTACTGTAAAATATATCAGTAATTTTATTATTTGAAAAAAAATGTATGTGTTATTGTTTTTTTCCAGTGGTCAAATACATATTTATTGAATAGTTTAGAGCTAATATGACATAATACTGATCATAATAATACAATAGATACACTGTTCGCTTGTTTTAAAGTGTAATAATTTGACGTAATAGTTGTGTTTACGTTTTTTCGGATAACATTTTTCAACAACCTGAGTACTTTACGTTACGAAAAACAACTTTTTGCAGGGCATAGTCAGTCTTCAAAAAATGCAATGTAATAATATGTAATCATACTCACGGTCATTAAAAAAGGCGGTAATCCAGTTATCCATTAGCATTGTATAAGAAGTACCTCTAATGAAAACGATTCGGCTGTCGTTTCATTTAAGGTCAGATGGAATTAGATGTAATAAGGCAACGACAAAATCGAAAAATGAAGACGGGAAACAATAGCATTGATTAAGTCTGTTTATGTCAAGTCTGTTAGTGCATTAGTGCAATATTCCAATTAATATTTATTACAATGTTTTAAAATTATTGCTCATTTACACTTTAGGTTATGTGTGTTGTGTTATTATTACAGCGGTTTATGACAGAGGCGGGCGCGTTTTTGCTTACTTATAAGCTTCAATAGTGTATGTTTGTAGACACATGCAACACCCTTATCTTAAATGTATTGTCCAACTGTTACGTTATTAATACATGTTGATTTCCATATGATTAGCATGTACCTCATCAGAAAGAACGTTTATGGCGCAATCAAAATTGGTATGATACAACCAGTGTTGACACGTCAGTTAATTAGCATTGGTATTGGCATTTGTAAGAAAAACATGAACGGTCAATAATAAAGAAATATCATATACTGAAATTTTGAAATGTAAATACTTCCGTCATGGCCATCAAAGACTAGGTCTATGTAAATGTATTTTCCTAAATAAACGTTCGAGATTATATACGCACATCCAATACAAGTGACAATACTTAAGGGGTTTACAACTGACATTTTTTACAAAATACCTAAAAAAAACTCTATTGAATTGAAACATGATCTTTCGATAACTGAAATTGGTATGATACAACCTGTGTTGACACGTCAGTTAATTAGCATTGGTATTGGCATTTGTAAGAAAAACATGAACGGCTAGTAATAAAGAAATATCATATACTGAAATTTTGAAATGTACATACTTCCGTCATGGCCATCAAAGACTAGGTCTATGTTAATGTATTTTCCTAAATAAACGTTCGATATTATATACGCACATCCAATACAAGTGACAATACTTAAGGGGTTTACAACTGACCTTTTTATACAAAATACCTAAAAAAAAACTCTATTGATTTGAAACATGATCTTTCGATAACTGAAGTTGTGATTATTCTGAAAATAGTGTAAACTATTCTCAATTATAATGTTAATTATAACGTATTGTTTCTGATCTATTAAAGATGGCTCAAACAGGTGAATACGGTGGCACAGACAAGACATGTGCATATTTGTGTGTGTCGTCCTCATGAATAAGTATAAGGTTTTCATGATTTAATAAATCGTGGGAAGTAGATAACTAGCTCATATGTATCAACTAACGAGTCAGTTTTATAAGTCATGGGAACGAAAAACCTGACTTGTGGGAATCAGTTATTGAATAATGTTGAACGCATGTTTAAAAATTGCTGATATAAGGGAGGGTAATATTATTTCGGCCGCTATAAACTCGTTTCCACGAGATAGTTATCTCGTTCGAACGACTTAAATAGTCGTGAGAACACGTAACTTACTCGTGGGAACAAGTTACTAAGTCGTGATAACGACATAAAATACAATCAAATGTAACACATGTGCCATCGTAGATTTCTTTAAAAAAAATACTGTCTATGAACTGTATAGGAATGAATAGTTGTTGCACTCTTTCTAAATCATTTCTTTTAATTAAACTCAGAACAAGCAGAGAATTATGCAAACATCACTTGAATATTGGGGCTTTGTTTTTTTAAGCAAGTTCACTTAGTACTTTGTCAGATATCATACATGCCATGTCGATACTCCTAAATAACGGAAACACGTGCGGCTGTAAGTATCATATTCCAACGGTCAGTCGTGGTGTTAGTATCGTGTTTGTCCATCACGTGTGTCATCATAAAATAAAGCATGTTATATCTTTGGTGGTAAATAGAGAATATATGGTTGGTGACTTTTGATTTCATGTGGTATCAGACGAGGCTGATATGGCGTAGGAAAAGGCGAGGCTTGCCGAGCCTTTTCACACGCCATATCGGACGAGTCTGATATCACCAACCATATATTCTATTTATTATGCCACATTTAAATCAAATAAGAAAATATAAACAAGATAACAAAAATAAAATGTTTAGGTGATGTACGGTAATAAAATATGCAAATGAAGCGGCCTGATTACATCCGCTACTTGGGCAAATTCTGCAATGCATATTCGTATGAAATAGTTCGCAAGTAAACAACAAACAATAACATTTTAACGCACATAATTTAACAAAATAAAAAAAATTAAGTGAGAAATCGATAGTTTATATTACAATTTCTGCACTAAAAATACAATGACAATATTTTTTT
>VMBQ01000221.1:21417-72863 GCA_007657795.1 Dreissena rostriformis | reverse complement strand
TTTTTTTTTTTTAAGTTTCCATCAAGTGTTCAAATGAAGAGGAGACGCAATTACGATCCTAACCAGATTGTGCTGGCCTACAAAGAAGTAATGCAAAGTGGGATGTCAATCTACAAGGCTGCCAGGGTGTTTGGGGTTCCCGAGAGTACCCTAAGAGACAGGCATTTAGGGATCCAACCTGTTGACCATGTCCCTACTCATGGACCGAAACCAGTTTTCAACAGAGAGGAAGAAAACTTGTTAGTCAACCATCTGTCATACATGTCGAACATTAGGTATGGGTTTTCGAGGCAGGCTTTTTTGGATATGGCAAATTAGTTTGCCGTCATTTTAGGAAAGAAGAGTGGAATCGATCCAACTTACCTTTTCAAGACAGTGTTTACAAAAGATCAAGCTCCCATGTCGATTTTTATTAATGCACCGGTTACTCTTACACGTGACCTTTCAACTTCACTTCTGCAGACGTGTAAATGAAGCCATTTTACATGCATTTATTGCCGTTTTCTTCAATATTTTGCGATGATTATCGATTGATACTCTACAAATTAAGTGCAGGTAAGCAGTTGCAATCTAAATTAATATATTTTTGTAATCGATTTATATTAAGACCACCGGTAACTGGGTCAAGGAGCCTATATTGCTGAGGTTAATATCTTCACAATTGGGAAATCCCATCATAAGTTGTCTGCCAGTGTGACCACTGATCTGCATAATATCAGTGGGAGAGCATCCTGAATCCCGCAGCTTCTGCACCATATGTTTCCTGGTCGAGTGGTTGGTAAGTTTCATTGTTATACATGCTTATTGCTTAAATACACATGTTTCATTATTTGTGGTATTTTTTACACCCATTTTCATGCTGATTATCCAATTATCAGTGCCGGTTGTCCTACTGTCATTCAAAATTGTGGGAAAATGAGTCGCGCACTGTTCAAAATTGTGAAAATATGAGTCACGCGCTGTACACAATTTGAAAAAAAAGAGTCGCGCACTGTTCAAAATTGGGGAAAAAAATAGTTGTGCACTGTTCATTTTGATTTCAAAATTGTGGAAAAATGAGTTCCACACTGTTCGAAATTGNTAGAACCATTTTGTATGTGCAATTTTGATCTCAGACACTTAAAAATTGAAATAGTCATGCATGACAGGTATTAACAAAAAATCTCAATCAAGTATTAAGTATTTTACTTTGTCAATGTTCATTCATTGTGTATGAGATTCACCTGTGTTTGCCTTGCTTTTTATAAGAATGACAAAAAAGGGAAAGCAAATTAAAGTATTAGTTATATTTTTTATATAATTTTAGACAAGATGTTTTAGGAATATTTGTCATAAATTCTCCTTTTGATCAAATCTGTCATGTTTTTTTAAACGTGTTAAGTCTATTTGTGTTAAGTTAAATGTTTATATTTGTGTTCATCTGCAGCAAATGAATAGTAGCGGCGCAAATTTGTATTTGTTTCATTTTTGCCATTGATTAATGCTCATTTTATTCATATGTCCCTATGAGTATATACTTAATAAAGTGTTAGTTTTGTTTGTTGAGAAAAACCTTCTTGTTTATTATTATGTTCTGAATAAAATATGAATCGCTATGTTTGTTTACATTTGAACAAAATAAGTGACATTCCACGTCTACAAAAAAGTAGTTCTCAGAATGGGCGGGGCTTAAACATAAAAAGCTAAATAAAGTCATTGAGTAAAACAAATGTGGGCGGAGTATAAAAACGGATATTGATGGGCGGAGCTTAAAAGAGTTATCGGATGGGGTATCCGAAAACACTTTAAAATATCATGTCAGCGTCTCCCATGTAAAAGTGCACTCGTGGCATAATAAAATGACATAAAGGTCAGTTCAGAAGCAATATAATCAATTCAGATGACTAGATAACGCGATGAATTGACACACGTTAGAAGAATAAAGATGTTAACGCAAACCTGGTTTGTGTTTTACATAGTACATACTAAACATTATTTCAAACCTGAATTCAGAAGTAAAAACAAGCGTGGTTATTAAATCAACATTGTTTGGGGTTTCCATAATGCCCTTTCCAATTACAGATCTTTAGTTGATAGAAGTATCTGTTTATTTACATCGTTAAATAACCTGTAAAGTATGCAAAATTGCAAAATGTGTATTCCAAAAAACGATATATCAACACTATGTTAACACTTTTGAGTTTCGAAAAAAATAACATAACTTTTATTAAAGTAACATAAATATTAAATATATGCTTTTTTTCTACCATCTGGTGATTGTTACAAAAAATGCATCACAAATAATGCGATAAATGGCTTTGACTAAATGACAGATGCTTCGGCGGTAGTGAAAGTACGTTTTTCACCAAACGCCTTTTAAATAATGTTGTTACTTGCCTATATGACACATAACACCTGCATAGATGCCTGGAAGAAGACAACAAATTATTATAAAATGGTTTTAAACTAACACCGCACCTACTGAGAAGTGGCTTTATGACGCTTTATTGCTTATGGCGTAATATGATTACACTCATCCAATCTTATTGTTACACACATAGCATGACGTGAAGTGTGATTAAAGCTAAACTCAGGTTTTACAGGTTATATCTATGGTATTTCATTATTGTTATATCTGCAAATGATACATGAAGCTGTTTATAATCATCACATCATAACAATACGTAAACGGCATGCTGGATAGATAAAATAATACCGATGTTGATTTTCAAAATTCGAAGAATTTGTCAAATAAAATGAACGCAATGTCTATTATCCCAATCTTCTCATACAAATGAATGATATTTTTTTTTATCAAAACATTTGCCTCCAGTAATCGTAGGAAAACAATTGACTTAAAATATTGAATTAGGTAGTGTTAAATGGTCAAGATATGCACGTGCTTAAGGACTTATGAGATTGCATTGGCTATTAAGGAGATTATATAAACGGATATTACATCAATGACTGAAAAACAATAGCTTCCAGTGTCCTCGATGTTTATGTCACTAGCCAGATTTGACAACTGATGCGAAACTCTCTCTGTTTTTAACGTGTATAGCCCAACCCCATTTTAAAGTAAGTATGTAGATATATGAGTTAATTTCAATTTTTTCATATATGTATGTTAAAACAAATATAATAGTATTATAATCGATACTGGCCTAGGCAGAGATGGCGGTGGTTGCACCACCAGCTCTATCATTATCGTAAATGATAATCATTACATTGTATAGATTTACATATTTGTGTCGTTTACAGTACTTTTGCAGCAAAGCAATACATCACGTATACAAGATTATTATTGAGTATAAATAGCTTTCTGCCAGGAACATACTGCGCACGTCATGATGTGTGTTATCATTTTATGGTCAAATATATCTGGCATGTATTGCACCCCAAGAGATTGAAATCAATTATTCCATTCACTGTTCCATCCCACTCGTTCTGGTTGCAGACAGCTTGCTACAAAGCCGGCATTATCTATAATTATAATACAACTGCACGAATTCAAATACCAATTTTTAATAGGATCTCAGCTCTCAGCGGTGTCAACTGCATTTATCTCTGAGAAAATCAGATTTATTACACACGTGAAGCTAATTAAATAACTGAATGTTGTGTGTGGTTTAATGCACTGAGAAGGTGTAAATTAAATACATATATGCTTCTCGATAAGTACTTGTTTTGTTAGCAATTACATAAATGACACATTTATAGGTTACATGGGCCTGTGTTTATGTGGTCTGTTTTCATATTGCTATCTCGCCATGTACACTGTTACCACGCATTTTAATACGGGGGTTAATATCGAACGAAATGTCCAAAAATGAAACGAAATATTGATTGAGAATTGAACTGTATTATATAACAAAGTTATTAAAACGGGTCAATCATGTACAAAGAATCGTCCTATTCAGTTAATGTTTAAAATTGTTTGAAATGGATTTACATGTATATGATCATACAAAATCATTATTCACAGTATGTTTTATTTGCTATTGACAAAATCAATAATCCCAAAGAAAATGATTCCATAAGTGCCACAATTTGTTCAATGTAGCATTCTGCGGAGAGTTAAACAAATGCATCATATTATTTAGTCTGAGATCTTTCTAACAAATACGATATTGAGCTCATAGCAGACACGAAGTGTGAAACATCTGCAAAATTCAACATAAAGTTGTATACATGCTAGTTCAAAGAGGTCAGAAGGTGTAAAAGCAAAAATGTAAAGGATCAATCTCTGCTGGGTTGCAATGGACTGTATAATTGTTTTATCGTTGCCATAATTTTTTAGTTTATTTTGGAAATTTGAAAAAAATTGAAATTTTTGAAAAATTAAATATTTTTGTATTAAAGATGCTAGTTAAAACTCGTGTATCATCCAAAATAAGAAATAATGAAAATATCATCTAACAACTTACATTAGGAATAGAAAAAATACACAATAATATAGCTACTAAAAACATGAAACGTATTGAGAATGGCTTTTTAAGAAGTTGACAAATGACAAATTCTTTCAAATTTTAACATATTGTAACTCCTAACATACAACACTTACACGAAATAAAAAGCCAAAACAATAATATTATTTGTTTGTGTTATTTATCAGTCAGTTAAATGCATGTTATTTTAGTGTTACGATGGCTGTTTCTGGCTTAATATAAGATAGCAGTAGTCTGTCTATTCACACAATAGGGTATTGTATTTCACCTCAACGTGTTGATTGACAGTGCCGCGACTCTTCAATACTTGTAAATGAGAAATCAAAGCTCTACCGGTATAAATAGACACATGTACACAACGTTAGAGAGTGGCTATCGAGCAGAAAGAGAAGTTTAGAGAACCATCGATTACACCTACAGTTTCCATCGTTACAAAGGTATGCATGAAGAGTAACGGATGAAATGACTTGTATTGCTTTTTGTGTAAACATAATTTTGTAAATTTATTATAAAGAAGACATATAACAGAATCGAAAACAAAGTTGTGCGCGTGTGTGCCTGTGCAAAAGTGGTTTAAAACTTTAAAACGTGTTGGTAACATTAAAGTGCGACTGTCATAAACAAGCACACCCGTTCGTTTCGACTTGCAATTAAAACAAACATAATTTGACTAAGTTAATGTTTTGTGTTTCTAAAAGTAATTTCGCAAAAAAAGCAATAACCTTTAAAAGTAACTTTGCACTGTCATTATACCTCGAAATAAATAGCCCGAGCTTAACCATGTTTTATATTTTTACACTCGCGCAAAACTACCAATTATCTCAGAAATACACATAGCTACACCATAATCCTGTAATATGCTTGTCTTCTTCTCAATATGTATATTTTTTCACACGATGTTGTCTTTTGTAACTATTACATTCAGTGTTTATTTCAATAAAACCATCTTTATTTTGCCAGTGTATGTTCAGGCATTTACAAATATTTTATACAAAACAAAACGATGACGAAATAACGAGCACAATCTGACTATTGAATCGTATAATAATACAGTTACAACTTGGAGCAGCCAAGCAAAACCAAATGCATATTACTGTGTTGAGTTCCGTTGTTTAAAAGTGTTGCAAATTTTTACACGAAACAGGCTTTGTTTTCCATAGGCAAAGACGTTAAAGATTTGTTGTTTACATTTTAACAACTCGAAAAGGTAATTCGCAATTTAAAAGTACAATATGGTGTCAGTCATGTTAAAATATAATTCGAATGGGAGTATTTCTTTTGTTCATTGAATCAAAATTGACTAAACTGCATTAAAACGTATGTGATTAAATGAGATATAACCGCATATATGACATATTTCAGTTCCGAACCTACCGCCTATCTTTTGGTCGTATATTATGCATGACTTACAAAGAATTCAAAATAAAATATAGAACGTGGTCCAAACTTCTAAGCATCCTATATATTCACTTACCCTTGTTTAGGGATTCGAATATTCCGTAAAAAAAACTCGGTGTTAATCCATACCTTTAAAGCAACGTTGGAAAGCTGGTTCAAACAAGCCTCGTATCCGATATGTTGATGGTCAGTTGTCAGTTGCAATAAGAAACAGGTCCCTGGCGGTGCCTTCTAGCCGCAAATCGATGCAATTGCCAGATACGATATGTCGCCAGCCTTTCTAGAGTATCAAGCGACAACTTTTTGCGAACATAAGATTTCCATGCGACAATTATTCCGAGCACATCTGCATAACCAATTTAGGAAACTTGCAGTTATTTTCTTTGTATCAGTGAATTATCTTGAAGATGGCGAGAATCGTAAACATGCGTATCGCGCATTGTGGATGCAAAATGCAATTGGAATACTAGTTTGATAGAGCGATTACATGTACAGCTAATGAGCTGTGTAATTTACGAAGACCTAATAAAATCGTTAATATATACATCTTAATTGTGTCAAAATGTACGAAATACGTACATGTGTAAGATTAAAATAACAGGGCGAGAGTATCGCACTCATCATAACATCTATTAAATAACTGATTTTTTTTTTATTGAACCTATTTATTCCTTTGTCATACACTTTTTTTAAATTATAATATTTTAGAATGATATCAGACCTTTTAACACTTACAAAAGGTGGTCAAATTGGTTAAAAATAACCCTGTTCCTTTATGGCCTATCACGACAAATTACTTATTTTGATGTTAAACGATATCCAGTATGCAAGTTAAGACAAAATATCCAAGACTAAATCAGAAATTGTATGTTTTTTTTGTGTTTTCACGAACATGACGGAAAATATTTATAATGATGACAACCTCTATTGGGGATTTTGGCGTCTAAGTAAGTCACTTAGATATAGCAGGACTAGTATACCAATTCCAGGAAGCGTTTGCTATAATACAGAATAACATGATGTTTAACATGAAGGAGCACTCGTTAGAGAACCAGTGGTTTTCGTTTTTATTTCATATTACTCACACAAGTGTTGAACATGACCTTTGCAATGGGCAATACATAGTTGCTGTTGAGAATGACCTATGTACTGGTCATTGAATAGTTGCTGTTGAGCATGACCTATGCAATGGTCTTTGAATAGTTTATGTTGCGTATGACTACCATATAGCTTTAATCTTCAAACAGCAGACCCATCACAAACATTCAAATATGGCTCTATAATGTGGTCTCTATAATGTTATGAATTGTATCCTATACATAGCAAAATGATGCACACCCCTTGGTTAATGTTGATTCTTTATGCGTATCGTATTTTGCGTAATAAAAGATATGGGAGGTTGCATTGTGCTGCATAACAATTGCTTTTATTGTCAATGATTCTTTCTTTACTTTCTTTGCGAGAATTAAAACAATCGTATTATATTTGAAATGTGCTGCATCTAAATTGCAATTATTGCGATTGTCAATGTTTCTTTCTTTCTGCGAATTAAAACAAACGCATTATATCTGAAAATAATATATACGAATATTAAATCTGTTTCTAAGGCGGATATTGCTGAAAATAATCAAATATATGTTATATATTTATATACATGTCCCTAGTTGTATTTAACTGTGCAAATATTTAATATTTTGTATACGGCCGAGATAATGTATCCATCTGATCTAAAATTGCTTTTTTTTTAATTGGTTANCTTCTGAATCAGGTATTACATAAGTGTAACGTTTAATTAGTTCAGGGTTTATTATATCATCATGCGGTTCATGCGTGATCAATTTATATCTTAAATGTTACGAATATATTCAGGCAATAATCTGTATTATCATTTATTAAACATACAATAAAATCCATTTGTACTTTGTATTTAGTCTACACAACAATTCTGGCGTGTTCTGAGAAAACTGGGCAAAACGCTTGTGCGTAAAGTGTCATCCCAGATTAGCCTGTGCAGTCCGCACAGGCTAATCCGGAACGACACTTTCCGCCTTAACTGGATTTTCGCTAAGAAGAGACATCATTTAAACGAACAATTCCATAAAAGCGGAAATTGTCATCCCTGATTAGCCTGTGCAGACTGCACAGGCTAATCTGGGATGACAATTTACGCACAAGCATTTTGCCCAGTTTTCTCAGAACACGACACAATTGCTTAACCGTTATCAACATACACCCTGATTGTGCGCGTCATCATCCTGCCAAAAGAGCTGTTATCGTCAATTATACGGGGCTCAATTCTTGGTTTATCGATGCTCATTACCGACATACATTCTACCGTGCTTTTGATAATACATGGCGATAATTTATTGTTTATTCCCAACATAATAAGTCGATTGTTGGTTCATATATCATATAGTCGCAGAGAAGATTCTTTAGTGTAATTTTGTAACATGTTACTTCAACGGTCCGTATGTATTTTGTTACTTACATAAACAATTCATAATTTGTGATAATACAAGTATGTCTATACAACACCTAATTCAATAAAATTATCTGTCCTACTATGAAAAACGACAACCACATCTGGAACAAGTGCTTAAGTGTACCTCCTCACATATTGTTGTATTTGCACAGTCTAATAAAATTACTGCGTCTTATTTCTGGCCATTCTATTTCTTTTCTCAGAGGCCGGTTCTGGTCTGTACTTTGAAAATATCGTTCAACAATTACACATATATAGTCTCGAGGGTCGATATCTAGGATAGAATCTACGACAAATCGTGTCTTAAAAGCAGAACAAAAACAAACTATCCACATATTGTAGTAAGCGATCAACACACATGTACATATTTTCTGTCCTTATAAGAATGACATATTATGAAGTTTGGTTTGCAACAAACGTATTAGAAAATCCAGTTTATGATAATTATATTGAATCTTTCATCATGAGAACTTCGAGTCGAAACAAATTTGAACCAATTACTACGAAAATAACCCAGTGTATTCGATTAAAGGTGGGGCAGTAACTGGATATATCACTTGTCGCTACCCTGAATGAATGTTGTATGATTTTAATATTTATGGCTGCAATTGTGAGGAACGTATTCCATCGAGTGGACCACATTATGTATCAGTATTGATCAATGTTTTTGCAATATTAGCTTCAGAATTTCGGAGTTGTTTGCAAAAACATCAATTTAATTGTTATAACATAATATACTCGGCTTTGGGGTTTTCTTTAATGGAGAAAACAAATTGGATCTTCATTTACATCGATTACTTATTTTATAAACGAATTGTTAAAAAAATTTAAATTTGTATTCCGTTAGTTTATTTTTTTGTTGTTAGAAGTATTATAAATACTTATAAATATATCATGGATAAATATTGTATTGTATTGTTGTTGATTTTTTTTTTCAATAAGGTACAACATTACAATGGTTTTGTTTGATTGTGACCGGAACACACAAACAGAACCCATCCATTTTTTTCTCGGTGCGAATATTTCCTTGTTTTTATATCCACTAATCCCTCACTCCACGAGCAGAATAGATAATGTATTTGTATAAGATGTTGTCGATACCATTTGTACGGCTTCATGGCAATATTTTGTAACAGAGGAGTTGTGTAGGTAATGACATTGTTATCGGCAACAAATTAATGGGCAGCGTTGTCAACGACCTACAGAAAATATATAGACTTAATTAACTAGTATTCAGTGGTAAAAAATAAGGAAAACATAATAGAATATTTACCTAATTACCTAGCAATTTAAGCCAAGAACAGAAAGTAGACAGGCAGTGAATAAACACAACAAAGATATAAATTTAGTAAAAAGAGGAAAGATAGAAAGTTGTTATTTTACATTAAAGGAATCAACCTGTTTTATCAGGCTGACTTCAGTGGAAGGGTATGTTAAGAAATATGTTGGGGTCGTTATGTTTTGTTCTTTCGTAAGAACATTTGCACTGTCTGAAACGAATCATTTACTGAACACTGTTGTCAAGGCACCTGCTTTTCATATTAATTGATATTTTTCTGAGATAAGTACAAAGTTGTTGCGAGACGATAAATGCCGCGCTACACATAAATGCCTTTAATTGCACATAAGAGACTCATATTCTCGTACGTGTGATGCAACGTTGACATTGTTTGCAGATTTCCCTCTGGTGAAAACTTATACCGATTTACATAACTGCTGCATTTGGTGAGGTATTTTTCTGTTAACTACATGATATATGTGTACATGATGACTGTTATCCGAGTATTTGCAAATATTAATATATTAATTAACGAACAAGGTAAATGCGGTGCGGCAAAACATTATTATTCTACGCAAATATACGATTTTGTTACCATATATATTTATTAAGGGGTACATCTTTATATATATTCTGTTTTTGCTAACAAGATTGTCCTTGTTATTAAAACGGTAATTTTACCATTGTATGTTTCATATATAGCAACTAAAAAATTATGATGGAAACGATACTGACGGTTTGCCGGAACAAACAAAAATGTCTAAATTTCAAAATAAAATTTGAGATTTTTATTAATATTGGCATATTTATGACACTGTTTAGACGCCAAATTAGTTTCAATGGAAATTTCCCTAAACTTTGTTGTGACTTAAAAGCAATAATTAAACGTCTCTGCATGCTTATGAAATGACAAATGTTTAGCATTGACCCGACTTAAATATTTGGTTAGCATCTGGTGNCGATATACTTTTTAATAGATTGTTAGTGTGTTAGTTAAACATTACTTTGAGACAGTTTCTACATATTTCATTCAACACATATATTTCATATCATAATTTAGTAATACTCTATACAGATTATTCTTAAATAATTGTAAAGTAAACACCTTGCTTTTTTCGGATTTAAGCAACAATCAATATTCTTGATCGAATGGTAAAATAACACTCGTTTTAATAAACGAAGTGACTTACTATTTTCATGGTTTGTATTGTTTGTATGCTTATTAATGTAAAAAGCAGATTGTTTTTTCAAAGTTAATATTGTAATGTATAGCCACTTACTACTTAGTTATTATTCATTTCTACGTTTAAGTTCCGGAGATGCATGGTCCATCTATGTTCATTATGAAAACTAATTAATGCATGCCAAAATTTCCAGTATCACTGTGAACTTCACAGTGGCGTTCAACGCGCTAACATGAGATATCTAAAAATCTGCAGTCACTGATTATGTATTCTCAAGGCGCAAGTGTAGGTGACATATTAATTTAAAAAAGTAATATTTTATACGTTTTGGAGATAAAAACGTTAATCATGTTGCTCTTCCGGCAGTGCATTTAAAATAATTAGTTTTGCATCTAGTGCACAAAAAGCAAAACGAATTATTAATATTACTAAGAGTCATGAATAGAAATGTGTCACACATATATAAAGCTGACCCAAACATATACGCACAATCCACTATTTTATTCTAAACCCGTGTTATTATGTTTAACGGTATTTAAACTAAATCATAACCAACGCACATGTGTGCCATTTTCCGTAAATAAGAAATCACAAATAAATCACGTAATAATGTATACTATAAATAAATATTCCTTCTCTGCAATTATGATTGGCACAAACAAAGTTTGATGTGCTATAAAACTATACAGATTTGAATATGTATATGCATATAAAAAGTGTACCCTATAGCTTTAATATTCAAACAGCAGGCTCATTTCAAACATTTTAATAGGTCTCTATAATGTGTTCTCTATAATGTTATGAACTGTATCTAATACATTTCAATATGATGGAAATACCTTGATTATTGCGGATTCCTTATATCATTTCAATATTACTTTCATTTCGCGCATTAAAACAACGCATTAAATCTTAAACATAAATAACAACACGTGGAATGTTTAGTCTTATATCGGTTTCTATGACGGATGTTTATTAAAATATTCCTATATATCATATCTATGTGTAAAGATGTTTCTAGTTGTAGTACAATATAGAAATATGTAAACTCATTGAACCCTCGCCAAACTTTAGAAGCAACGTCAAAATGCGCATGTAAGATCAGCTAATAATTTATTTTATTTATTGCCGAGATAATGAATTTATCTGATCTAAAATTGCTTTTGATTTGAACATTGGTGATATCAATTACAAACATGCCATCTACAGATTACCAGTGCTTATAAATAAGGTATGATATAAGTATCGATGTCACGTTTAATTAGTTCAGGATTTTGTATATCATCATACCACAACAACGCGGTTCAGGCGTGACCTTAACGATGTATAACTTACATATAACGAATATATTCAGGCAATAAGCTGTATTATCATTTATTGAATATAAAATACAATCCCTATGTACTTTGTATTTAGTCTTCACAACAATTGCTTTACCGTTATCAACAATTACATAAACCCTGACCTGATCGTGCGCGTCATCATTATGCATAATTGGTGAATTGGTGAAAAATTATACCGATTTACCTACTTACTGCGTGTTAAACATACAATTGAAACCACAAAATGATTTTTTGAGATTTGCGATTCTCTCGATCATGATTGGTACGGATATATAGGAGTAATTTATTATAAATGTATATATTAGTACTTAACAACGATTTGGCAAATATCACTGTACATTAGTAAGCAGCAAAGCATCCGCCGCATCAATATATTTTGGACAACATTAAACATCAGTTGATGACAAAATGAAAGCTAAGTATATAGATATATACAAGCATGTTTTTGAAATGTTACACTGCGCAGGCTAATTGCAATGAACAAGTCTACAAAGTATAATGACATAAATACATATTAATTACACATTGCAACATTTTCATTTATTTATAAAAACAAAACATCATCACTTAATAAACCAAAGAAATAAGTACGAAATAAAAATACGACTTGCATTGATTCGGCAAAACGGTATTAAAAACGTCCTACGTTACAAGATAGAATAAACGATTTAAGTACATAATAAACTGTGTGCAATATTAACCTGCTGCTCGCAAATATTTGTATCGGTTATGTGTATTGACCAAGATTTTAATCAGTCTTTTGTTTAGATTTTGGTCCAATTTTCATTCGTTTAATGGTGGTCGACACGTTAACAGCACATTGCTTCTATTCTACTAGTTAAAATGCTATAAATCTTCAATAAATAGAGCATATAAGGTGCGTATAACGATAAAGTTTATCATGCGAAGCTTAAACAAGTTAAATAATCATATGCGCTAATTTGTTTGTTTTTCACTTCATTGGGCATGACGTCAACATTGAACTACATGTACATAGCTTTCTGAAACTATAAAGTATACACACACTATAAGGTTGGGATGTGTTTTCGAAACACACTAAGAATGTCACACTATTTGAAAGACTTTAATTCAATTAATGACCATGTTTTAGAATTTTGGAATTTATTCTTGTTATCAAGCACTGTGCATACAAGAAAAGGTAAAATGCAAAACTAATATTTTGAAAACGAATGGCCAATTGAGCGTGTTATTATTTTAAAGAGTATCTAAAGAAACTCCAAATATATTACAAACATAGTGCATTCCATTTTCAGACAAATACCTCTCATTTGCAAATGTCAAGGATCATCTTCAATTATCCTAAAATATGTTTGTTGACAGAACATGGCTTCGTCAATTATCACCAATAAGCTTATTAAAGCAGACAGACTACCAATCATCATCGTTCCTCCACAAAGCCGAATATATGACAAACGCGATTGTGTCTTACTTATCAGATATATTGTTGCTTTTAGTGGTTAATTAGTAAGTTAGTATAAATAGGTCACATTAATGCGCCTTGAGACTTTATTCGCTTCCACCGAATAACATATATTAACAAATTTATAGGCGAAAACAAAACTTAATATACATGTACTCATAACTTGCANGAGAAAATGTGGCATGTTCTGAGAAAACTGGGCAAAATGCTTGTGCGTAAAGTGTCATCCCAGATTAGCCTGTGCAGTCCGCACAGGCTAATCCGGGATGACACTTTCCGCCTAAACTGGATTTTCGCTATGAAGAGACATCATGTCAACGAAAAATTCCATAAAAGCGGAAATTGTCGTCCCTGATTAGCCTGTGCGGACTGCACAGGCTAATCTGGGATGACAATTTACGCACAAGCATTTTGCCGTTTATTGCGAAATATTTCTGCACACAGTATTTTTTAACACTACTGTGTAAATGTATATTTGATGTGATATTGAAATGGAGCACTATTACGAGCGTATTAGTTAAAGGGATTTCATCAAATGAACGCATTGTATTTTATCCCAATCTTGTCAGGCAAGTGAATGATTTATGATCTAATAATTTGTCTCCAGTAATCTTGGAAAAACAATGAATTAAAGGAAATCCATCTTGACGTCCTTGAAATCAAGTTGAAAGTTAATATCTATAAGTAGGATGACTTAAATGGTCCCGATATTCACCTGCTTAATGACTAATACGTTAAGAAGACTTTCTACACGGATATGTCATCAATGGCTGGAAAAAATAGCTTCCGTTTTCTCGATATGTATGACATTAGCCAGATTTGACAACTCATGCCAATTACTCTCTGTCAGTAACATGTATAGCAAAAATAATTCTGATTGTAATTACATGTGTATATACGTTCATTTACAAAGTTTGGTTTTCATTTCTGTATGTTTTGTTTAAACAAACAATAAAAGTATTATTATGGATACTAGTTTAAGCAGAAGTGAAAGTTGTTGCAACAGCTTGAGTATCAGTATCGTAAGTGAAAATTATTACATTGTACAGATTAACATATTTGTGTCGTTTAATGTACTCTGTAAGCATAACGTTACACGTGTTTTCTTCTAAATCCTTTTGCAGCATAGCAAACAAATGTTTATTGGATTATTATTGAGTATAAAAAGCTTTCTGCCAGGAACGTACTGTGCACTTCATGGTGTGTGTTATCATTTTAGATCAAATATATATGGCATGTGTTGACCCCCAAGAGAGTAACATCAATTATTCCATTCACTGTTCCATCCCACTCGTGTTGGTTGCAAACAGCATGCTACAAAGCTAGTAGTATCTATAATGGTAATTCTACTGCACGAATGACACTATCCATTGTTAACAGGAGCTCAGTGGTGCGAACTGCATTTGTTTTTGTTAGCAATTACATAAATGACACATAAATGTGTTACATGGGCCTGTGTTTATGCCGTCCGTGTTCGTGATTTTATCTTCCGATCGGTATCGTGCAAATAAAGGCAAAAACAAACTATAAAAAGACATTATTTGCAAACGTAACCAAATTCATTTTATCTTATTAGTAGATTGTTTTTTATAGTCGTGACCATATCCATTTTCAGTATAGTGTATGCGAATATATTCAAGCGCTTAGAATTACAAACCTTTTCTATCCATTAATATTGCGGCTATCAAGGTGGATTGAATACATTATATACTTGTTTGGGAAAAACGTACACTTTTTATAATACGTGGTATAATAATGTCACGGTGGTGAATATTGGATATAATGTTTAAAAAAAAAACAACGAAATATTCAATACAAATTGAAATTTATTGTCTGACAATTATTCACATTATGTTTTAAATGATATCGACGGAATCAATAATTCCAAAGAAAATGATTCCATCGATGCCACAAATTGTACAATGCATCATGTTATCAAGTCTGAAATCTTTTTAACAAATACAGTATCGCACTCATAGCAGTCTTGATCGCAGTGTGAATACATCTGTAAAATAAACATAAAAGTTTGTACATGTTTTAAAGAAGGTCAGGAGGGGTCAAAGTATAAAGATTCACCTCTGCTTGTTTGTAAGTAAGTTTGTAAGACTCAATATGCTCACACAAAACGGCATTGTTTTTCATCTCCACACGTTGATTGCCAATGCTGCGACGCTATAATACTCGTACATAAGGAGTCAAAGCTTTACCGGTATAAATAGACATATATACACAGCGTTAGAGGGTGGCTATCGAGAAGAAAGCGAACCATCGATTACACCTACAGTTTCCATCGTTACACAGGTATGCCAAAAGAGTAAAATACGAAATAACATGTATTGCTGTTTGGCAAACAGAATTTTGTAAATGTATAATACAGAAGACGGATAAAAGAATCGAAAACAAAGTTGGGCTCGTGTGTGCCTGTGAGAACATGGTTTCAAACTGTAAAACTGTTGGGAACATTAAATTATGACTGGAATAAACAAGCAAGATTCATTCGTTTCGACTTACAATTAAAACCAACATAATTTGACGTGGTCAATGTTAATGTCTTGTGTTTTTTAAAAGTAATTTCGCAGACAACGCAATAACCTTTAAAAGTACCTGTGCATTGTCATTATACCTCGAAATAAATAGCCCCAGCTTAACCATGTTTTATATTAATATATTCAAACACAACTGCCAATAATCTCAGAAATTCACATACCCACTGGACTAATGCGTCTATTAAAGCAGAATCAATCTTCCCACTTAACGAATTGATGTGTTTCATGATTTGTTGTCAGAATCCATTACCAATAACAATGCCATGACAGTACATTCTATGATTTGCTGACACCGTTTCGGATTCGGTCCTATGGAGGCAAACTACTTATGCTGGATGTAAATAGTATGATTGCTTTGCAGGCGACATTAATATATGTCACTAGTAATAGTCTGTGGAAGCTCTGAGCTATTAAATTAATTTATTTTATTGTCTTTGTATATATCGCTTTTTTCTAACTTTGTGTACAGCTCTCTGTGAGTCAAGAATTTCATCAACGGGATAGACAGCTTGTTTTGCATTAGAATGAGGGATTTTTTTTTAAGTTTAAGACGTGAATAAAGTGGGCTTATACGATAACGGATTCTATATTTGAATCTCAAAATTACAAAAAATGACATTGTGTCCAATCGATTAATTTTAATCATATGTTTATAGATTATATTAGATTTAGATTATATTTTATTTACAGCATTTGCAGAAGGCCAATGACCCATGTGGACGCATTTTAGTACAAACAATATTACAACAACAGTAATAGACAAATATGCATTAGTATGACAAGCATATGAACTTATGAATAAGCGAGGTAACAAAACTTTTTTAATAATAATTACATAAGTAGTGTCAATAAATAATGTAAAGCTGGAAATACATATTAACCGTAATAATAATATTTAAGAGGAGTACTCACACTTATCAATACATATTGCATTAATTTTAACATACATTTACTCTACAAACAAAACCTTAAGAGGCGTAAACAAGAACTCACACAAGAATACTGATTGTACAGGATTATATTTACATGCAGAATCAAAAACAGCAGCAATGTTCATATAACAGCTAGTGAAAATTGTCGGCGGCATACATAGATAAACGACATGCATGAAATACGTTTAATGTAAGAGGAGTACTCATAATTCATTAATGTAAACACACATTTACTCTTCAAACAAAACTAATGAGGCGTAAACAAGAACTCACATAAAAAAACTGATTATACAGGATTTCATTCACATACAAAATAAAAAACAGCAGCAATTTACATATTTCAGCATATGCAAATAATCGGCAGCATAAAAAGATAGACGAAATGCATGAAATACGTTTAATGGGTAAATAAATTATATAATTATTATATTGTCAAGGTGTTGTCCGTCTTCTTACTCATACCAATTGTCCGTTCAGCATGTCTTTTTAATTGTGTTTTGATAAGTTTGGATGTGTTTAAACATATTCTTCTTATATGCTTGTCTTCATTCTCAATTTGTTTTCACACGATGAAGTCCTTTCTATCGTTTTACTTTTTGTTTTCAATAAAACCATCTTTATTTTACGAGATTTTGTTCTAACATTTACACTTATACAAAAAAAAACAACAGAAAATGACGAAATAACGAACACATTATGAATCTTGAATTGTATAATAATAATGTTCCAGCTAGCAGCAGCCAAGCAGAACCAAAATGCATATGACTTTATTGAGTTGATGAAATATGTTGCAGATTTTGACACGAAACAGACGTTGTTTGCTAAAGACAAAGACGTTATATTTTTCACATATCAATGTAGAAAGGTCAATTTCTTATCTCCCTTTTTATATAACATACATTTACTTCTTTGTGGGAATTATGTCCTCAAGCCAGTGTTCGTTCACCCATGAAAGCTCGTGCAATTGTGGTCATGTCAAATCGTTATTTAGAATTGACCCGATGCAAGATTTTCATTGGTCATTCAAATGTTACTGTTCATTTCATTATACAATTACTGACCATGCTTGCATTTGCCAAGTCCGTCTCGTGGACGCAAGTCCACTTGGCTATCATTTCATTCCAACCTGGTGAGTTGTTCAACTGCTTTCCTTTTTTAACATTATTGTATGATGAAATGTGTGTTAATTAGTGTTATTCTTGTGATATTCATTTCATTCATATTCGTACGTAGTATCGATTGTTTTGTTCTGTTTGTAAAATATTGTCATTGTTTTGTTTAGGTCGTTTCCGTCATGGCTATATTGGTCAGCGTCAATAAATACAAATAAACCTCCACGGATTTGGTTGAATGATGTGCCCCCACTCCCACACCCACTACAAATGGCGCCCAACGTGGGGCAAGACGTGCGACGGAAGGACCAGGTTGGCGGCTGGACCAGGTTTCCCGAGGGCTGCGCGGTTGGAACCACGTTCGTTCAGGACGGGCCCACGCTGTCGGAGCGTTGCTGGATTCGGGAGTCCCAAACAACCCCTAAGAGGCGCCTTAACTGCCGTCCAGCTCATATGACCGTTTCGGCAGGACCACCAGTACTTCCGGCAAGGACAGCTTAATTCTCGTATTAATGATGTAACTATGTACTTTCTCGTAAGAGAAATCCGCGTGTGTTCATTTTAATGTGTGTGACGTTTTGTTTACACCATGTGACTTGTGTACTTTAAACTGTGAATTTCGTCGACAGTAACTTCCGTAAGCTTTGTTGACGTTTTTGTGGATGTGTTTATGTCAATGTGTGCTCATTTATACGAGTGATTGGATTGATCATGTAAGTTTAGTTTCTATGAATTTATTTTACTTTAATATTAATGACGCACTATTTGTTACGTGTGCGTATGTGCACAACAAAATAGTTCCTTTGGTATAATATGTAAACATTACGTACGAAAACACGTTCTGTATTTCAGTTCGGTGTTATTCAAGTCTTTTAGAATATTTTATTACTTTTTAACATGATAATTTTCTGTAAGTATTTGACATCATGTTTAGCGAATTTCGTTTTTGTAAATAATTTTCAGTTCACGGTTGATTACAGTTTTGTTATATATTTTCGTGACCGCTAGATTTCATTAATTAGCCTTTACTTCAGTTTAAATGACACATTTAAACCGACATGCGGTATGTAGTTAATTTGTGGTATTGACTACTTGTATTTCATTTGAATAGTAGTACCATTATAGACATTTTCAGTGTTGTAATAGTTTGGCAATTATGAAGTTTTTGCAGAAATTGTTTGTTTTAATCGTGACATCTTTTCCTTGTAAATTTCTATTAAGAGTTTATACGCTTTACCAAATTGCCATTTATTTGTTCATTAGAATTATAAGCTTATTTGAAATAAGGGTGAAGTTTGGGAATTGCGGTTTTGGTTTAACAGTTTACAAATGTTTATTTTATTTAGAATATTGGTACATAGCAACATATCTGTGTGATGTAAACATTTCCGTTTGGCCTTTCAGTATGTGAAATAACAGTCCAGGCTCTTTGTTTATCTTTTTATAGTAGATAAATTCATTTTAAATGTTCTACACCAGATGATGTTTACAAATTGAAATGGTAATGAATATTAACTAAATATCTGAAAGCATTTCGTAAACAACCTCCGGAAAACAGAATGCCGGACGGACCGACGGACAGACAGACCGACCGGGGGCATAAAAATACTTCTCGATTAAAGTCTATTTAAACGTGTTCTGATTACACATATAGAGAATATTATGTGAGTTTTGGATAAAGATCAAGTTTATCATGCGAGGCTTAGAACCATGTTAGCGCGAGGCTTGCCGAGCGCAACCATGGTTCGGGCCGAGCATGATAAACTTGATCTTTATCCAAAACTCACATAATATTCTATTTATCCTATTTTTTCCTCCCTTTTTCCATTAATAATCATCAAATATCGCATTTTTTGACGATTTTGTTCTTCCGTCATTTTTGGAAAAAACCCACAAATGATCTAAAATAGCGATAGGATAAAGCTCAAGCTTATACGATCGGTGTTATCCTATCGATTTTCATCTGGAAATAGGATAAATTTAAATTCCGAACCTACCGCCTTTCGTTTTGGCGTAGTCTACTGTATAGTTTATATTTATAACACAGACTTCAAAATGAAATATAAAGCGTGTTAAACACTTCTAATCACCCTGTTAAGACACTTACCCGTGTTTAGGGATTCGAATATTCCATGAAAACCCGTTGATATTCCCTTGATTCAAAGCACTGTTGGATATCCGCCTCGGCAAGCCTCGTGTACGAGGTGTTGATTGTCAGTTGTCAGATGCAACGAGATACAGGTCCCTGGTTTTGCCTTCACGCCAAAAATAGATATCATTGCCAGATTCGATATGTCGCCAGCCTTCCCAGAGTATCAAGCGACAACTTTTTGCAAACATAAAATTTTCGTGCGACAATTATTCAAAGCACATCAGAATTACCAATTTAGGAGACTTGCAGTAATTTTCTTTGTAACAGTAAATTTTCTTGAAGATGGCGAGAACCGCAAATATGCGTTCCGTGAGCTGTGGATACCATATGTAACTGGTACACTGGTATGATAGAGCGATAGAGCAATATGCATGCACATCTAACGAGCTGTGTTATTTACGACGACCTGATAAATTATGTCAAAATTAACGAAATACGTATATGCGATAGGTTTAAATAACATTGCGATATTTAGTAATAGAAGAATAAGAGAACAATGGTCATTGAATAGTTGCTGTCGCGCATTCAATACGAAATGGTAAATGAATAATTGCTAATCTACAGTGTTATAATATCTATAATTCACAGACGAGTCCAATCTTTTCTGTCAAATAATGTCTGGATCGGCTGATAAAAATAATACTGGGTAGCGGATGGGACAAAACAGATAGAGCAGCTTGTAGTGATCTGTGTCTTGACTCTGGAGTTGTCCTTAAATCGTTTTTTGACATTATTTTACATATATAAAATCTGTAATCGGAAAGCATTCAAAGAACACACACATGTATATGCTTCGGGGATTTGCATGGTGTGACAATATTGGAAACTTGTATATTTGTATTGAAGGTTATAGTTCAAGTAATAAATTTTAACTGTGCACGTGTAAACAAATACTCCCAGCCACACGGACATTAACATTGTGTTGTTGTTAAAAAAAATGTCTTGTGTACAAACATTTGATTTATTATTAGTTTTTTGCTACACTTTCCAATTAAACTATTCCAATTAGAATCGTTTTCATGTTGAGTAGGTAGGATCTCGACAAGTTTTACTCTAACGAGTGTGATAACTTTTGTGAAGTTGATTATTACCCCATTTACAAAATTAAGCTGATGGTACTGACACTTACAATTAAGATGATGAATTTGACGTTGAATGGGAACATACGTTCTTTGAGATTTTAAAACAAAAAAACAGATGGTGTTATTACTGTTGGAGTTGATGACAAATTATCACTTGGGCAGCGAAGTTGAAGTGTAAATTACCTGTAATTGTGGTTGACAATAATTATCATTCACTTTTATTGCGGTACTTAATGATCAAATTCGGTCTATAGAGATGGATTATGCAAACATGATAAGTGGGACGCTTGTGTTTAAAACCATATTGAAAATACATAAGGTTTTGTTCACAATAAAAGACGACCATTACATGTTACACGTGCAAAATCAACCCATGATAATGCTGACTAAGAAATATGCTGCAGTAGAGAATAAGAGAATATTGAACCAAAATGCTTGCAATTCCGCTATCGATGAGTTTGCTCTCTTGACGCAAATTTTATAAAGTAGACATAACATATCTTTTAAAAACATATGTGGGTTTACAAAATATGGTAGTGCAGATTGCACTCTCGACATATTTAAATTTAATTCGAAAAAATTCTAAAAGAACATACTATTGTTTTCAATGTTATTGTATGTGTGTGTCATATAACTGGTTAGCTTCGAAACATATGGTTTGTTTTTATAGTCAGAGGGAGTAACATTTGGACGTTTGCCAACAGAATGTCATATACATTTAATTTCAGGATCAACCTCCGCGTAGCGAAGTGACTGGTTCCGAACATAACTCTTTGATATTCTTGCCGCCATTACGAAACATGTGATTATGGTAATTATGATTAATTTATATGATTTAAATTCTTTGTTTGTACATCTTTGACTTAAACTGTGATACATAACGTTAAATAATGTATAAAATGAAATGGATTTGCATTAAAAACTGTAACAAAATAAAAATATCTCCAGATCTGGTAGAATGTTGGTTGTCATTTGGTATGATGTTATTATTTTAAGCTGAAATTGTGAGACTGTCACTAGTTCTTTGGAACGTTTTCCATCGAAAGAGATACATTATGTATCAGTATTTAATAATGTATTTGCAGAATAGTTTCAGAATTTCGGGGTTAAACTAGACTTCCGAAACGTCCGCTAGAAACACCGACACAATAAAACAACAACACTAACAGGAGTTTTTTGCAAAAACATCAATTTAATTGTTAACAAATAATATACTCGGATTTGTTTTAAATGGAAAAAACACATTATTGAATCTTTAATTATATCGATAAATTATTTAATAAATGAAATTAATAAAATGTTAACACTTTTATTCGATCATTTATTTTTTTCTTTTTGTTATATTATTTCTTTAAGTTCTAAGAAATATAATATTTATTATTATAATATTGTATTGTTGTTGATAATCTTCAATAAGACACAACATTACAATGGGTTAGTTTGATTGTGACCAGAACCCAATAACATAACTCATCCATGTTTGTTCTCGGTGCGAATATTTCCTTGTTTTTGTATATATATCAACTAATCCCTCACTCCATGAGCAGAATAAATAATGCACTTGTATAAGATATTGTCGATAACATTTGTACGGCGTCATGGCGACTTTTCGTAACAGAAGAGTTGTTTAGGTAATGGCATTACTATCTGAAACAAACTTATCAACAGCGTCGTCAACGACCAACAACAAAGATATAGACTTAAGAAACTTGTATGAAATGGTCAATAAAAAGGAAAAAATAAAGAATAGCAGCCAGGTGGCAAATAAAGCATGGTCCATAAAATAAACGCGAGTCTGATTCAAATCGTGGTCAGAAACAAACAAGGGCAGTGAAGAAACAAACAATATATAAAACATTGTAAACAGGTTAAAGACTGAAAGCCGTTATTTCACACCAAAAGAATCGAACCTTGTTATCAGGTTGACTTTCAGTGAAAGGGTATGTTAAGGAATGAGTTCTTATTTTTATGTTGTTGTTGTTGTTTTTTTGTTTGTTTTTTTAAGAATGTGTGCACTGTCTGAATCGAATCGTTTATTGAACAATGTTGTAAAGACACCTGTTGATTTAATTATTGATATTTTTATGAGATTAATACAAAGTTGTTGCGAAAACTAAATGCATACAATACACATAAATTATTGTTGTGTTAAATTGTACATATTATAAAATACTTTGTAAAATCATTACTATAACACTTAGACAAATATTCTCGTAGCAAATGTGTCCGACTGAGTTAACTTGTTAGCAGATTTCACTATGGTGAAAACATGTACCGAGCTACGTTACTGCTGCATTTAGTGAGGTGTTTTTTTAATAAACAACATACATGAAATATGTGTACTGTATGAGTGTTTTCAAGGTATTTGCAAAATATAATATATTAATTAACGAACACGGTGGATGCGGTGCGCTAAAACAATATTAATATACGCAATTCTACGATTACATGTACGTGACCACAAACAGTTATTTAGAAGTCCAACTATATAAATAATCTTACTTCGCTAACAAGATTTTCCTTATTACGTATGAAACGGTAATTGTATCATGTTCCATATATAGCTACCAGAATAAATTTCCATGGAAACGATACTTAAGGCTAACCAAAACAAAAATAATGGTCTTTATTTCGAAATTAAATCTGAGATGTTCATTAATATTGGCATATTTATGAGACTGTGCAGAGTCGTCAACTTAATTTCGATGGAAATTTCGTGTAACTTTGCTGTAACTAAAAAACAATTATTGAACGTTACTGCATGCTTATGAAATGGCAAATGTTTAACAAAGACATTAATGAAATAGTGGGTTTGTATCTCATGTCAACAAAATTATGTGCATTAATATACATTTGACTACATCAAACATCAGTTGACGAACAAATAAAGCGTAGTATATAGATAAGTATGTGTCAAAGCAACATTTTTCCTGAATTGTTAAACTGCGAAAGATAATAGTAATTAACAATTGTCCGAAGTACTATGATATAAATACATAATAACTACAGATTAATACGATCTGCCACACTTTTATTTATTAATATACGTGTGTATTTCAAAAGCCTTACGTATTCGCTGCCTAACTAACCCACGTGTAACCGAAATTGATTGAAATATCGGATATACTAGAGAACTATGTTCTTAACATCTTCTAAACATGTCAACATTTCAAGCGATCTAGTGTTGAGCAAACTATTTTTTAAGGCACACAAAGCTGATAAAAACAAATCAAAATGAATTGGATGGCCATGACAACAGCATCACTAAATAAACCAAACAGATAGGTACGTAATACAAATATAACTAACATTGATTCGTTAAAACGTTTTGAAAAAAGCCTCGTGTTACAATATAAAATATAAGAGATATCAGCATAGACCGTGAATGCAATCGTTACCTGCTCCCCGCAAATTGGTGTGCATAGGCAATTCGTGTATGCTGACCACGATTTCATTAAGACCTAAGACTCTTGCTTAATTTGTGGTCCCATTTTTAATACATTAATGGCTAAGTCCTGAAACAAAAGTGCATATATGGTGCGTATAAACATAAAGTTTATCATGCGAGACTAAACAAAAAGTGCAGTGCGAAATCTGCGAGAGTCATATGTTTCGTGCACGATAAACCTCTATATATAATACCCAACTATATTTATATTTGTCCTAATATTATTATGTCGTTATGATTCATCTAAACAACGTAAACGTATATACAAATGTAAAACATCCTAATTCAGCGCTTATTATTATGTTCACTATATTTGGTGCGACGTCAAGATTGAACTTCATACCTTTATGAAGTTATTAAGAATGTTTGCTACAAATAGCAATATGAATATTTGAACTTTATAAGATGGGTTATTCAACAATCGATTCACATGTTGCAATAGGACAAAGCATATATTTCCATTAGTTTTTAAACATAAACATACTATATGTTTTCGTTATGCACAAATGTTAGCCCATTCATACACTTTCAGGTTTGAATGACGCCAAGAATATTTCACCAAAAACTATTGAAAAGACTTTAGTTAATGACCATGTGTTAGAATTTGCCAATTTATTCATATTATCAGGCAATGTGCACGAAGAAAAATGTAAATTGGTTGATATATAATAATATTCAAGTCAGATAACAAATAAAACATAATATTTTGAAAACGAATGGTCAATTGAATGTGTTATTTTATTAAAGGAATAACTAAGCAAAATCCAAATATATTACACACATAGTGCATTCCACTTTCAGACAAATACCCCGCATTTGCAAATGTCAAGAACCATCTTCAATTATCCTGAAATATGTTTGTTCGCAGAACATGGCTTTGTCCATTATCACCAATAAGCTTAATAAAGAAGACAGACTGCCAATCATCATTATTCCTCCACGAAGCCGGATATATAACAAACGCGATTAATTCTTACTCATAATATGAATATATATTGTTGCTTTTAGTGGTTGATTAGTGAGTTAAGTAAAAAAAGCTGTTGTCAAAATATGTAAAATAGGTCACATTTAAGCGCATTGAGACTGTATTCATTCCCACCGACTTACAGATTTCAACAAATGTATAGGCGAGAGCAAAACTTAATATACGCATAACTTGCAAATTAAAATTTTCTGCGTCAGATGTTTCTGGAAAACAAACCGAAAATATGTATCAATATTTTCCTGTAAAGTAGACTGATTCCAAAATAAGCCATCTCAGCATGGTTTGAAGATAAACAATATATAACCGTTTGTATATACAAATACATTTTAATTTTAAATACAGGTGTATGTTAGATGATAATATGCCGTAGTATTTAATATCAATTCACGTATGTTATCAATGATTGAACGCGTCCAATGTAATCCGCATGTACAAATAAATATATTATAAAAATCCTATGTTCTATGTCTTATTCAGTTACATAACAACATTTCATACCACAATGTCTGCAACGCACGAAGATTATTGTAAAGCATCATTACAATATTCCTTCCCATACATCAAACAATTTAATTATGTTGTATGACATTCTAAAAGCAAATTGGCATTCCCTCTGACATCTAGATATCATATTATCAATAGATAGATTTTTAGTCTTCATTAAATAATCTGATTAATTTCTTTTTGCATCCTATTCTGTATATTTATAATAAAAGAATGATCACCACATAGTCTAAAGGGACTTGTTGACATATTTTCGTATTTTCGACAAATGTCATTACATGAATTAACATCTAAACGTAGTTTATTTATATCCAATTTAAAATTACAGTGATGTATAGATATACACGTATTCTACCGATTGTTGTTATATACGCGAACGATTATATTTAAATTAATTAGCGCATTCCATATACGAGCAGAAAGCTATAATATCTGACACAAGTGGGCATAAACATAAATTATCTAACACGTGTTGTTATTTCATGTATAAAATTAGTCAGGAATATTCGTAAGTAAGCTCATTGCAGGCTCGCTTACTAAGTAAAATGCTTTAACTCGTTTACTAACATTCGATATGAAATGGCAACACGTGTTAGATATATTAAGCACGTAATATTTAACCGACAATAAATTTAAATTTTAACAAAAAAGGTCGACTTAATAAATGTTGTTTATTGACTCAACAACATGTCATGTTGACGACATTATATTTCCATCATTCTGTATAGAATGTACATCCACGTGGATAAACAGATTAACACGTCATTATCAGAGATTGTCTCATACATTTTAAAACTGTATTTTCAGTGCACCAATAAGATATGTTTGCACAGCATCGGATATAAGAGTGTTTTATAATCTCTCATTACTACGCAGATTTTCCGTTGCAGCTTTACAGACATCCTAAAGAATTGAGGCGCCGTAAATTGGCAGTATCACATTTTTCATCATCGTCTACCATGTGTTTATTTCAAAGTGATATTTCTGTAGCCATTAACTTTTGGCATGACTGTGAAAAACTAGCACAATTTGAGCCAAAATAACCATTCCACTGCCAGTGTAAAGATTATTATTTTATGGAAATGGTACATAACGCATACCTTAATATTAATAATAGTATATGATTCACTTAGAATCCCTATTAAATCGCTGGAAAAAAAAAGAGTTTTACCTACGGCATTTGTAAGGTAAATTTTGAATAATGATTGATTTTATTTTACATTTTATAACGTGCATTTTTAGTGTTCATGTAGTTGTATTGTGTAAAGCGCATTTTTAGTTTTCATTGGACAGGAAAAAGAAGAGCCGTCAATATAATGTTTAGTTATGGTAGAAACAGAGAACACTTTACAAGTACAAGTTCAACGTTCGACATAACGGTGTCTGTAACATTATTTTGCTTATCAAATAATTGAGAAAAAAAGCAACTTAACGAGATAAACTGAAGTAATCGTTTCTTAAAATGCTTAACATGTCGCGCCTTGATGAAATTAGTGGATTGTAGCCTTAGCTAAATCTCCTGAACACGTCAATTATGCGACAAATTTAGAGGTCCTTAAAACCGTAATTTATAATAAGTTGCATTAATCAAACACTCAAACGAAATTGAAATGATGTGGTATGCGCGTTGTGAATATGATAAAACAAAATCGCTTTTGTATGGTCGCTATTTGTACTGCTTTAATCTTAAGTGTTTCATTCATTATTGCACTGTTTAAAAATCCCATTGCTTGAATACGTGTTGACAAATACATGCTATTTGTTCAATACAAATATTTGGTGAAAGGTAGACATTCCCTTGTATTTTGTTTACAAAAATAAACATATGGACGTTTAGATGCTAAATAATTGTAAATTGACCCTTGCCAAAGAACAAGACATATTTGTCATACATTTGATTACGACATGATTTCTTAGCAAAGGCGCCTGTTATAAACAGTATTGCATTTTAACTCACTCTGTGTGTTATATTCACTAACTAGATGGAATTACATACTCTCCGTATAATAAACGGAAGAAACGGATGACGTTCATGTTATCATCTTTAACACCTTCTAAATGAGGTTCATTGACATCAGTGAAAGGAGGCGCTTGGTCATTGTAGAGAGTGAAACGAATTATGCATTTGACTATATTTTTAATAACGTTCNATTGAATAAATAGTTCCTGTCAAAGTTGATAGAAATACCCCTAGAGACTTAAGGGCCTCTTTAAACGCCATGGAAGTGTTACACTTGTGTGCAAAATACTCGTATATCGACGACACGCTTTATAAGTTTATGTATTTCATTCAAAGTTATTCAAACACATTATTCCTAGTATTTTTTCTTATAAAGTATCTTCGTTCCTTCATAACGTGGCAATCACTGGTGTCAAACACGATGTATCTGCTTTATTAACGTTGTCATTAACTACTACATTTAGAATATGCAAAGATGACTGTTAATCAATCGGTGTTGATAAACAATCGATCTTGACCAACTTGTTGACAGACCTTATTGAATTCCTGTATCACAGAAACTTCAAGACGAGTAAAACGAGATAAGCTTCGTCAGCAAGCACCGATATTAAATAAACTGCCATAATAACAGACATAATTGTTTGGACTTAAACATGTGTGAATGACGGATACATCATCAATATCCGGTTGTTTTAAAGACAATATGTACACAAATGATAAAAAGATATCAGTCGATAAATAATCGTGCCTATTGACTCATGCGACATAATGAACTAGACTGGTTTTTGATAAATGAAATGGGCCATTCAGGAATGTCTTCATTAAAGGTAACCCATTATTATAAGTATTTGAATTCCAAGATAAACCGTGAGCATTGTTTTCGAGTGAACTCCTGCTTGTTCTGATAATTACTTCCAACGAACCCATACAAAATGATTTCCTGATGACTTTGCTCAAAACAAACCGTGATAAATTTGACTCGGTCTCTATTTAGAGGGCGTTATCTTGAAGAGGAGTAGGGAAAAGTTTAAACAAAGGTCGGAGGAAATAAGAGGTAACAATATAACCGAGAAAATCGACGATTGAAACATGGAGACAACGAAATCAGGATCGCTCAAGTGTGTGTTATAAGGCTGAAATAAAAAGAGCCTGTCATGAATTACAATGTGTTACACGCAACCATTTTATAAAAGTGACATACATACAATGAAATTTTTAATAAAGAATGTAAGACGTAGCATGGTGTATATGATGTTTAATAAATTCATACGAATTTTAGGTGTAAGAAAATTTACGTAAATAGTTAATAATATTTCTCTACAAAGAGAATACTAACAAGCATTCAAAAGCGCTCCCACGTCATACAGTTTACGTCAGAATAAGGAAACTAAGGTGATGAAATGTGTTACACAGTGTTGACATGAGCATATGTAAAGACTATGCCTATTACAAATAAACGAGTTAAAGCTGTATTTTAATTATTTATTTTTTTACCTAAATGTCAGTATTCGTAATAGATACATCCGCTTTACGATTTATGTTTTGAAGATAACGAAAAACTAAAAAAGTGGATTGGAATGATTATATAAATATCGTCTAAAATGTAGTATAATGTTTCAGAAGGTATTATAAATATATTTTTCAAGATTTATTCGTAAAATGGAGGTAAATTATCAAGAAAGCGCAAATATGCTCAAATACGATTATAGGATTCAAACATTTCAGAAGAATATCTTATATTCTACAAGAATTGTATTTATCCACATCAGTGTATTCACACTTATTTTCTTAAGTACGTTATCGATATATTTTGGCTATGTGTAGAAATATAAGTTTTTAAAGTTTTTATTATCAGTCAGCGTTTTAATTAACTACAAACTTATAGAACACTCTACCGGAACTTCTCATCTTCTCAGTCATATAACTTATTTATGTTATCTTAATGTCCTGTTTATTTTCTAGTTTAGACATTACCATATATTGTATTTACAAGTTGAGCAGCTTAGTAGATTAAACCATATCGACAACACTTCCAACAGACAGAAAAGAGACACAGAGACATAGGGCCTCGAGCAGTTAGTTTTCTATAATTCTGTCAAATTGTACTTTGCTTTCTGTTTGTTAAGGAATATAACAAGGTCGAAAGGCTTGACATACTTTGTAAAAACATTAGTGTGTATGTTTATATTGTATTGCTAACATGTGTTTACGAGTAACCAAAAACAAAAAGTTAGTTTTTAAAGATATCCATACAAATGTACGTTTATCTCCCGCAATAAATAATATGCCTCAGCGTTTTTAAATTAGGCTGCTGATTCCATTATAACAATTCATTACTTTATTGTCCGGCCTGCTTAACCAATTAAAGAATGTCGATGTTTTAGCTTTTTTCATCTGATTCGATTGGTCTCTGAAAAGCATCTAAACTGAGTGAATCAATACATACGGCTTGTTAGTCAGATATAATTGACTTTTCATCGTATTGAATTAGGCAGTGTCACCGTGTCAAGATATGAACTACATCCAAGGATAGTGTAGTTACTTTAACAATTAACTTGATGTTCCGGTGGGTATGCGTATGATATATGTACGTTTTCGCATCTCATGGTTTCTAATGGAAACCTCTCTTGCAAAAATGATCTGTACACATGGACCTCTACTGGAACATAATGATTTAACTAATATTATACAACGTTTACTTGTTGTCTTAACACGTCTGATATAACAAACAGTTTCGTAATCAAAATATTTTTGTTCAGCGTAAATTCGGTTACCCTATTTTATTTTTCAACCACCTCAGGGCATTTAGTTAATAACAGAAACTTCCTTCACGGCATAGTCTGCTTTTAAAAATACCATATAATAATATGACATCCTAATGATTGTCTTCCAAAAAATGGTGCTCCATTTGCCTGTATAGGCACTGTGAATAAACGTAATTCTGATGAAGGAGATAAGGCTATGTTTTCGATAAAGGTCAGATGACAATTTGATGGAATAAGTCACGACAAATGAGGACGGAAAACAGTATTGATTTCGTCTTTTTATGAGGTCAATCTAGGAAAAAGGAAATAAGCCTTGATTATCGAAGTTTATAATCGCAAAAACTATACGCTAGTTAGGTAACTGTATATAGGTGAATGCATTGGCGGAACACCAGAATTGATAATCTGAAACCAAGAAAGACCCAAGACAATACATAAAGGACATATAAATGGTAAATTGTAATCGTGCACGTTTAAGTGACCAATTTCAAGTAAGGTTTTTGTGTCGATTTTAAGCCTTTTCATTTGTTTGTAAATGAAGCCTATACTTACACGAAGTGACAATAGCTAAAATTCTTAATTAATAACGCATATTCCATTATCATCGGACTTCATTAAGAGCTACACTCCAGGTAATGTCTTTGGTGTTTCTCTATTCTGAAATCTGCGATATCATTTGAAGCTGTTTAAACATTATCCCCTAATTACAATACGTAACCACCATGCTAAATCAATAAAATAATACCGATGATTTGGCAATTTATTATGAAAAAACAACGCCTATATTATCCCATTTGTGTTCAGTCATGTTAACGGTTTCAAAACTAATAATTTGCTTCAAATGTTTTAGGAAAAATCATTGGATTTAAGGATTGCACTATTGTCTTGCTTCAAATCCAGTTAAAAGAAAATCTTTTGAATTAGGCAGCGATACAGTGTCCAGATATGTACGTGCTTTAGGACTAATATAATTACGCTGGGTGTTAACGTGGTTATCTACAGGGGCATTGAATCAATGCTTTGAAAGAACATAGCCACCAGTGCTCTTGATGTGTGTGTAATTAGCCCTATTTGAAAACTAGGGTGAAAAGCTCTTTGTTGTTCCATTGTATCCGATTTATATCCGGCTAGCTCTTACATTTTCTTCCAATGAATCCATATAAGATAATTTCCTAATGATATTGCTTAGAATAGCATGGTCGTTGGTCGCAGTGTCTATGTAGAGGTAAATATCTTGAAGAGAATTAGTGTAAGGTTTCAACAAAGGTCATTTGAAATAAGATGTAACAAGATAATAGACAAAAACGACGGTTGACAAATAAAGCCACTGAAAGCAGGATTGATAGAGTTTCTGTAATAAGATTGATGAATTAAAAAGACCTTGGCATGAATTACAAATCGTTTAAGGTTAACGAAACAACTTATTAACAGTGTCGTACATAAGATGAAATCATATATAATATTGCAGGTCGTCTCAGTGGCGTTGTGAAAATGGTGTCCGCCTAGCGATCGGGAGGTCACGGGGTCGATCCCAAATGTGGGAACGTACTTTCAATCTCCCCCAAAGATACCGAGTACTGGTTCTTAGTCCCAGTACGGACTAGGCTTTCGATGTAATCGAGCTAAAATATATAGGTTTAAACTAAACTAAATACTGTTGACATCATCATAGCTAAACAGTATTTCTATTATATCTAGGTTTAAACTTTCTTTCGTGTACTTTGATGCATTATTACAGCTGAGGATTATCATTCTATACATTCGCATTAGTTTTATTATTTCGATAAAGTGAAAAGTGCGTCTTAAAAAAGTGATTTAAGTATTTTATGCATCCACACCAGGTAAGTCAGATACAATAGTTTTAGTTATCAATCAATATATATTGTCTCACAGAGGCTCACCTTATAGATATTAGCTTTGCCAGTTGTATACGATATCCATTGGGAATCTATTAAGTATATTCTCAGCAATCATAATTGGACAGGCGCTTGTAAATTAAGCAGTGTCTTTATACGTTCTACATTCTGTGATAATTTATTCAGATATAAGTACATTTAACTTAATATTCCGATGGGAATAATTATAAATACGTGGAGACGACGTAGCCACAAGTGTAATTATTCCGTATGAGATATGCACGTGTGTACACCTAATGGTTTCTGACAAACACTTCTATAGCCCAAAACCATACTTTGGTTTTGGGCTTAATATTATGAATAAGCAATTGCAGTCAAGGTCTTGTACATGAGCATAACTATAGTTATTAACATTATAAAAGTTGTAAGTCCTGCCTTACGCCGAAAGTTCCGATAAATGTCAGGAATGATATTTTGAACTTCTGTGTTCGGCATACGGCTTTCGGGTCAACAGTTCTATTACCATACCCTCAACCTCGGGATCACCAATCAACACGTATGCATGTCGATAAGTAACCGAACAACTGGTTGAAAAATACACTTAAGCTAACTAATGTATATTAATGACGACTAACATTTCACACAGAAAAGTTAACATTAACTTTTCCTCTCCGATTGTTTCTAGTATCTAGCATTCATTGTATAATAAGAATTTCTTACTCTAACTTGATAGTGGAATTGTTGGTCACATAAATTAAACAAATAAACTAACTAGCGAATTAATTAATAAGTTGCTTATAAAATAGAGACTTATACTGTAGAAAGGAAATTATAAATTAAAATATAAAAAATATATCAATATTTTCATTATTTCAAAGGAAGTAAATGTGTAATTGTATTGTCCACTGGTAAAATGCACTTTAATTATTTTTTTAAAGTTAATAAGCCATATCACAAATCTTTATAGTGAAATGGATACAATGTCCGCCTTAACGGGTAATAATTTGATGCAATTAAGTTGTGTTAACTTTTTTTGCAGATAACAGTTTACAACCACCTCAGTGCATTCCTTTACGAACAAAAACTTTCTTCAGGGCATAGTCAGTCTTCACAACATATCTTGTGATAACATGTCATCATACTCATGGTCATTACAAAAGGCGGTAATCCATTTATCCATTAGCATTGTGAAAGAAAGTACCTCTCATAAAACAAGAGGGCCAAGATGGCCCTAGNCTGGATTTGGTGTACAGAACATTCGAAACTGTCCCAGAACGTCTGCCACTCTACTATATCCCCGTGGAACGACGGCAGAGATAATTTTGGCAACTTTTGAAAAGAAACACTCTGGTTGGTCATCTTCTTCGTGGTAGATACCTGAAGTGTGTGTCGATTCAATTCTGGGAGACCTGGCTGCATTTCGTCTACTGTGCAAACAATTTCTCTGTCGGATTCCGGTTGCCCACTGTTATTTTCGTCTTGTGAAACGTTCGATGTAATTTCTTCTTTGTTTCCGATACGTTTATTCAGATGTCTCTAAGTCTTTGTATCTTTAACTCTAGGTCGAATGAATATCCCCTCGACCAGTTCCGATGATAGATCTTCGATATCGTTATGGTTCACGATCTTATCGTTGAGCATTCTCACTTCTTTTGCTTCTTCCATAATCAGGTGAAGTAATCTCGCGTACTCGGATGTCGTTAACTCGGTTGAGTCGAATCCTTCTAATTCTCTGGATATAAGGCGACGATGACCGTCGCGCATCGCAATGAGCTTGTTCAGCTGCATATTTCGACTCTTGACTAGTTAGTCACGGCACCAAAATGTATTGTGATCGTATAAAAGGAAGAAAGCGTTGTGTTTAGTTCTGAATCTATTTAACTCTATTTGTATCAAAACAACATATTCACAGATATGACGTTAACGTCACGTGACGTTCCGCGCAATGGCGCGAAAGCGTCGTAACATATACAAATTCCCAACTACGCACATGCATTTTGTCCAGTTTTCTCAGAACACGACACATATATGTTGAACTAGAACAAACAATGATTGTAAATTTGGTTTTGAGATAACAACAATTTGTTGAGGAATGGTTTTATGACGCTTATGGCGTACTATTTTAACACTCATTTTTTGCACACAGTAATTTTTAACACTACTGTGTAAATTTATATTTAAAGTGATATTGGAATGGAACACTTTTACGAAAGTATAAATTAAAGGGATTTCATCAAATGAACGCAGTGCATTTTATCCCAATCTTTTCAGGCAAGTGAATGATTTATAATCTAATAATTTACCTCCAGTAATCTTGGGAAAACACTTAATTTAAGGAAATCAATATTGACGTCCTTGATATCCAGTTGAAAGTTAATATCTCGAAGTATGATGACTTAAATGGTCCAGATGTGCACGTGCTTTATGACGTGTATAATAAAATTAGATTTAATATGGCTATATAGACGGCAATCTAATTGGATATTACATCAATGATTTAAGAAAAAAACATAGCGTCCAGCGTTCTCGATGTGTATGTCATAAATGAGTGTTGACAACTCATGCACACTCTCTTTCAGTAACGTGTATAGCCCAAAACAGTTTTATAGTGTAATTGTGTAGATGTATACGTGAATTTACAAAGTTTTGTTTTCATTTCTGTATTTGTTGTTGCAACAAAACATAAAAGTTGTATTATTGATACTGGTTTAGACAGAGGTGGAGGTTGTGGCAACAGCATAAGTATCACAACGTAACACGTGGTTTCTACTCAAGCCTTTTGCAGCATAGCAAAACATAATGCCGGTTTGAGTATTAATCGGCAAACTAACATTGTGCCACGAACACACTGTGCAGTTCATGATGTGTGTTATTATTTTTAGATCAAATATATCTGGCGTGTGATAACCCCCAAGAGATTATAATCAATTATTCCATGAACTGTTCCAACCCACTCATGTTGGTTACGAACATCTTGCCACAAAGCAAGAATTAACTATAATGGTAATTCTACTGCAAGAATTCGAATATCAACAGTAACAGGATCACAGCTTGTGAACTGCATTTGTCTCTGGAAAAATCATGTTTACACCACAAGTGAAGCTAACTAAATCATGGCATGCTTGCGTTTGCTGTAATGCGCTGAGTAGGCGTTTATTGAATACAAACTTGTTAGTCGACAAGTACTTGTTTTATTCAGAATAACATAAATGACACATAAATGTGTTACATGGACCTGTGTTTATTCGGTCCGGGTTCATATTTACATTGTTTTCACACTTAACTAAACACATAATATTTTGTAAGTAGATCGTTTTTATCTATGTGACCATATCCATATTAACTGTTAATGTGTAGGAGGATATATTAAAGAGCTTAGAATGAAAACCCTTTTCTAGCTTTTGCGGCTATCCAATAAATCGTGAAGTGGAAATATGATATATTATTATGTGATGAATAATTGACACGTATTACAATAATATGGCGAATAAAGGATATAATATTCAAAAAATACAACGATATTTGTATTACGAATTGAACTTATTGTCTGACAAAGATATTAAAACGGGACATCCCTCGACAAAGATTCGTAACATTCTGTCCATGTGTAATATTAATTAAAATTGATATATATGTATATCATAATTCCAAAGAAAATGATTTATCAGTGCCATAATTTGTACTGTCTAGCATGATGTTGAGATTTAATTAGAGGCATCATTGTATCAAGTCTGACATCTTTTTTGAGTAAGTTCAGTGTCGCACTAATAGCAGTCATGTTCGCAGAGTAACTAGATCTTTAAACATTAACATCAAAGTTTTGCATTTTCTAGTAAAAACAAATTCAGAAGGTGTTTAAAACATAGATGCTAAGCTAAGGAGCAACCTCTGCTGGTTTTCAAAACATTGTATAATTTTTGGTCTTCGGCATGAAATCAAACTTTTATTCAAAGTGATACACATATATTTGGATTAAAAGATACAAAATAAACTAAGGTATCAGCAACAATACAATAAATTAAATTATCAAATTACAAATTAAATCAGGAATACACAAAAAAACAATAGTATATTTAATAAGAAACTATAAAAACGTATTTCGAAAGGCTTCTTAAGGAGTTGACAAATAACAGATTAACTTTTGCAAATGTTAATCAACAAACACAAATACTGCGTTAATACGCCCCTTACACGAAACAAAAAGCCAAACAAGAAAAATGATATTTGTTTTATTTATAATTCAGTTAATTGCATGTTATTATAGTTTTACGATTGCTGTTTCTGGCTTAATATAATCTAGCATTTGTCTGTCTATTCAGACACTATATGTTCACTCAATAGGGCATTGTATTTCATCTCAACACGTTGATTGACATTGCTGCGATACTTCGATACTCGTACATAAGGAATCAAAGCTAGACCGGTATAAATAGACATATAGACACAGCGTTAGATGGTGGCTATCGAGAAGAAAGGAAACCATCGATTACACCTACGGTTTCCATCGTTACTAAGGTATGCATAAAGAGTAACGAATTAAATGTTTTTTATGACTATTCGGTAAACATAGTTTTGTTAGTTTATTGAAACATAGAAGGGGGATAAAATAGTCGAATAACAAAGTTGTGCGTATGAGTGCCTGTTCAAAAATGTTTTTAAAGTGTTAAGAAATATTTAACTACTGCTGTCATAAACAAGCACGACCCTTTTGTTTCGACTTTACAATTACAGTTAAAACAAACACACTTTGACTTGGTCTATGTTTATGCTTTGTGTTTCTTAAATTTATTTCGGAGGCAAGGCAATAACCTTTGAAATTAACTGTTAATTGTCATTATACCTCAAAATAAATAGCCTCAGCTCAACCATGTTTAATATTTATATACTCGCGCACAACTGCCAATTATCTTAAAGATACACATACTCGCTGGGCTAATGCGTCTATTAAAGCAATATCAAACAACCCAATTTAAGCATTGATTTGTTTCATGATTTGTAGTCCGAATCCATTACCGATAACAATGCCATGACAGTAGATTTTATGATTTGCTGACCCCGTTTCGAATTCGGTCCCATGGAGGCAAACTACTGATGTTGGATGTGAATAGCATGATTGCCTTGCAGGCGACATTAATATATGGTACTAGTAATAGTGCGTGGAAGCTCTGAAGCTGTTAAATTAATTTATTGCATCGCGTTTGTATTCGGAATTTATCACGATTTTAACCCTATTTACAGCTCTTTTGGAGTCATGAATTTCATCAAAGGGATAGGTGGATTAATGTTAATCATCGTTTTACTATGCTTTGCTGAGTTAGTATGGAAGATTATGTATGGTTGCTAGCAGTGAATAAAGTGGGCGTTTACGATAGACGGATTCTAGATTTGAATATCAAAATTAAAAACAAATAGCATTGACATTGTGTCTAATCGAGTAATGGTAATCATCTGTTTTATAATGAGTAGGTCTTCATGATGTTTATGCTTCTTCTAACTCAAAACATTTGTCTGTTTATCATGTATTTTGCATTTTGTTTTCATAAGTTTAGATATATTTAAACTTAGCCATAATCCTATATAATGCTTGCCTTCTTCTAAATATGTAATTTCTTTCACACGATGATGTACTTTATAACGTTTTACATTTGGTGTTTTATTTCAATACCTTTTTTTATTTTACCAGTGTATATATACAAGCATTTACAATTATTGCATACACAAACGGAACAATGACGAAATAACAAACTCAATCTGACTAATGATCCGTATAATTATAAAGTTACGGCCATAAGCAGCCAAGCAAAAACAAATGCTTTATGACTTTTTTGATTTCTGTTGTTTAAATGTGCTGCAAATTTCTCACGAAACAGACTGTGTTTCGCATAGGCAAAGACGTAAACAATTTGTTGTTAACATTTAAACAACTCGAAAAAGTAATTCGCATTGTAAATGTATAATATGGTGTCGGTCATGTTTGAATAGAAATAAAATTCGAATTGGAGTATATTTTTTGTTCATTGAACAAAATCAAAAAATACTTCTCGAATAAACTCCATTAAAACATATTGTGATTAAACAAGATATAACCGCATATATAACATATTTAAGTTCCGAACCTATCGACTTTCTTTGGGACGTAGTCCAACATATATTATGCATGACTTACAATTATTTCAAAATGAAATATAGAACGTGGTCAACACTTCTAAGTTAATTCACTTACCCGTATTAAGGGATTCGAATATTCCATGAAAACCCGGTATTAGTATGTAGCTGTAAAGCACCGTTGGATATCTGGCTCAACAAGCCTCGTGGCCTATGTGTTGATGGTCAATTGTCAGATGCAACGAGATACAGGTCCCTGGTGGTGCCTTCACGCCACAAATCGATACCATTGCCAGATTTGATATGTCGTCTGCCGCTCTAGAGTATCAGGCGACAACTTTTTGCGAACATGAGATTTCTATGCGACAGCTATTCAGAGCACAGCAGTATTACCAATTTAGGAGATATGCAGTCATTTTCTTTGTATCAGTCAATTTTCTTGAAGATATCGAGAACCGTAAACATGAGTATCGCGAATTTTGGATGCTGCAACACTGGCGTCATATAGCGAAAAACATGTTCAGCCAACGAGCTGGATAATTTACGACTACCTGATATACTCGTTAATATATACATCTAAATTCTAACATTATGTAATAAACACCTACATAAGCTAGGTTCAAAGAACATGGTAGCATATAATTAGAAAATAATCGCGCTTATCGCTAATCGTAACATCTCCTAAATAACTGTTTTGTTTGGTTTTAATAAAACAGTTTTATGCCTGTGCCATACACTTTTTAAATAAAGATTTTTGAAAATTGTATCAGACCTCTTCACACTTAAACAATGTGGTAAAATTAAAAACAAATAACCATACCCCATATAAAGCCGATCATGGCAAATTATATATTATAATGTATCGTCTTAAGCGATAAGCAGTATGTCAGTTACGACAAAAATCCAAGACCACTTCAGCAACTTTTGGTTTTAATGAACATGACAGATATTATGTATAATGATACCAACTTCTCTAGAGGCAATGATCGTCTAAGTAACATTATCATGTTATAATTCTATATAGCATGTCCAATATAACTATTCCAGGAATCGTATGCTATAATTCAGAATAACATAATGTGCAACATACAGGAGCACTCATTTGAGAACTTAATGTATTGGTTTAAATGTTTACACAATATGACTGAAAAAAAGTGTTGAGCATGATCTATGCAATTGTCATTTAATAATTTGTGTCAAGCATGACCTATGCATAGGTTATCGAATAGTTGCTGTCAATAATAAACTATGCAACGGCCAATGCATAGTTGCTGTTGAGCATGACCTATGCAATTGTCATTGAATATTTGCAGTTGAGCATGACCTATGCAATTGTCATTGAATAGTTGCTGTTGAGCATGACCTATGCAATTGTCATTGAATATTTGCAGTTGAGCATGACAAATGCAATGCTCGATGAATAATTGATAATCTACAGCCTTTTCTGTCAAATATCGAATACTGACCAGATGGGCTGATTATGATAATACTGGGCAAATGATGGGACAACAAAGAAAGAGCATCTATCGATTTTTGTCGTACTATATGTCGTACTGTACCGTTTTGGCAATTGGTTCCTTGCCATAAATATAGGACCACAGAGGTGTGTATGATAAAACTGCAATACTGTTGCAGCTTCTGGAGTTTCACTTCTTCATATTGTAGTACTTTGTTGTTTTTTTTACTCTGAAGGTTTCCTTAAATTGTTTTTTTTTTAACATTATTGTACATTTATTAAAACTGTAATCGGAAACAATTCAAAGAACATCCGCCCGCGTGAATATGATTCGTGGATTCGCATGCTATTACAATATTATAAACATATATATTTTTACTTAAATGCCCCGAGGGAAAATCTGCATGTAATTCAAATAATAAATTTGAACTGTTCATATGTAACCGAATATTCCCAGACACACGGCCGTAAACATTTTGTTGTTGTTGTTAATCAACAGATTATTGTCTTGTGTACATACAGCGAATTATTATCAGTGTTCCCTACAATTATTGCCAAGCAAACTATTCATAGAACAATTGTTCTGATGTTGATTAGGATCTCGACAAGTTTTACTCTAACGAGTGTTGATCATAACCAACACAACAAAATAAAGTTGATGATAATGCCGCTAACAATAAATATGATGAATCTGACGTTGAATGGGAACATACGTTTTTAGATATTTTTAACAAACAACAAGAAAACATATGGTCTTCTTACTGTTGGAGTTGATGTCCTTCTTAACTTCAATATTGTCGAGAAATTTATTAAAGTAATTGCCCTATTTTCAAAACAGAAAAGGAAACATGATGGCAAATAACGACAAAATCAATTCGCCGGAAGAAGCGTTTTCTGAAATAAATCATCACTTGGACAGCAAATTTGAAGTGCAAATTACCTGTAGTTGCGATTGACAATAATTATCATTCACTTTTAAAGCGGTACTTAATGATCCAATCCGGTCTATAGAGATGAAGTATGCAAACATGAGAAGTGGGTCGCTTACGTTTAAGACAAGACTTGAATTGCATAAGGTTTAGTTGAAAATTAAAGACGACCATAACGTTTAACGTGCACGACCAAAACTCTGATAATTATGGCACATACATATGTTGCAGTAGAGAATCAGAGAGTATTGAACCAAAAAGCTTACAATTCCATTATCGATGAGTTCGCTCTCTTGACGCAAATTTGATAAAGAAGACATAAAATATATTTTTAAAACATATGTGGTGTGGGTTTACAAACTAGGGGAATGAAGATTTCCCATCGTCATAAATAATTTAATTCAACATATATGTAACCGCACACACTATAGTTTTCAATGTAATTGTACGTTGTATCGCATGACTGGTTAGCTTCGAACCAAGAAGAATATCCTCGTAGACTTAACTTGCACACACCTTTGTATTGAAAGTTCAACGTCTGGACTGATGCCAACTGAATTTCTTATATATAAATTTAGGATCAACCTCCGCACAGCGATAACACTGGTTCCGAGTATAACTCTATGATTTCCCTGTCGCAATCACAAACAATGTGATGATGGTTACCTTGATTAATTAATATGATTTGAAGTCTTTATATTTTACATTTTTAACTTCAAATTTTATAATTAAAATGTTAAATTATGTAGAAAATGACATGCATTTGCATTAAAAACAGTAACAAAATAACAATGTCTCCAGATTTGGTAGAATTGTACTTTATCTATAAACTCAAAAGTGAGGGGACACTTCGTTTAGTTTGATACAAAATACTCTTCGTTTTGGACATGAATGGACGTACAACTATAGTAACTTAGGAACTTTAAATATTTTTATTAAATAATAAATCAAAGCGCTGAAGGCACTGAAGTTTTTCGCTATTGCATAATCTTAGACTCAACTCAGTTTTCAAAATTATGTTATTCCTTTTTATATCGCAAGTTTGCAATGAACACAACCCATTCAAATTTATAAAAAGTGTGTCTTAAAGCACAGGTCGAGATGTGTGTGCACTGTTTATCCTCATATTTATGTTATAGAGATAACTTAGACAAAATAACAACAATATGTCTCTTTTTTTCTCAATTGGTCTCTGCACTGGCAACCATCTTTAGAATTTTGGTTGCCTTGCTAAAGAATAACAACCTAGAATCATGTACATGTTGTGTTATGTGTATCTAATACTTTATCTTATTTTCTTTAAATTATTGAGCAACAATTTTGCCGACATGACAGACTTTTAATCCATCATGCCTTGTTGTGAGCCGGAATTGAATCATTTCCTAGGCCTAATTGATCCTCAGTCGCCAATTTGTATTCTATGTTTAATTGGATTGAGTTGTTCAAGCTTTGAAAAAGCTAGTTGCCCTGCTTTTAGCCCAACTGTAACCAACTTTTGTAATTGAGTTTCCTGGGCTTAAATCTACTGGCCCCATGCTAACAGGCAACCACTAAACCTGTAAGTTATTCGTGATGTAAAATCTGACAGTGTATTGAACTCATTCAATGTGCAACTCTGAAGACATTAAAGGGACCTTTTCACGTTTTGGTAATTTAACAAAATTAAACGATTTAATAGTTTGGAGAGTTGTGTTGTTGTCGTTATATTTGTTCATACTACGAGGATTGCTTATATAAAGTATAAAATACATATCTCATTGTATGAGCACGGATGGCCGAGTGTTCTAAACGATAGACTTTTATTCCAGGGGTCAGTGGTTCGAGCCCAGTTGAGGGTAACTTTTTTTGTTTCTTTAATTTTATTCTTGTTTTGTTTTAATGGAGCTTTTAAGATCTAACGTTTACATTTATCAATATTATGCATTTAATGACAAACTGTGAAAAGATCCCTTTTAGATGTTTACTAAAAAATGCCACAATGTAAAAATTTAGAACTCATTGATTGTTGATTTGATTTAAAATAGATTTTGTTTATTTGCCTTGTCAGCGAGGTTACTTTGAAGTTATTATCACGTTTATCTTTTTTTTCAAATCATTTATCAAAAAGATAATTTAAGCTTTATTTTGGGAAAACGGGGCTTAATGCATATGCACTAATTGTCATCCCAGTCCCAGAGACTCTCTTTAAACGAAAAACACCATAAAATCAGAAAGTGTCGTCCTTGATTAGGTTGTGCGCATTGCACAGGCTAATCAGTGTGCACAGGCTAATCTGGGACACCACTTATTTGACATCCATTAAGCGCCGTTTTCCCTGAAAGCAGCCAATATGTACATATTTCAATGACAAACTGGTCAATGTCGTCGCAAAAGCTGTTTAACACTATTGATTAGATACACAAACTCACTGTCTGCAGTGTACAAGTGGTGAAGTATAAACAGGCAGATGCGGTTGTTATCGTTCTTATCGTAGTTAAGAGCAGACTGACTTGCAACGCATACCACTTACCTTAGTTGTCCGCAAGCGAACAACTAAAAACTCTGAAACTATTCGCGTATGATGTTTCATTGTACCCTTAATTAAAAATTACGTGCGTCGGGCAAATGTCATCGGTGGCAAGGTATCAAACCTTGATGGCAATTTTCAAACCAGGTGTAACGTAATGATAAATTTATTACGTAAAGATTACAAAAGACAACATATAATATTATTTCTTAATAAATAATTCTAGAAATTACTTTGGACGTCATAAATTGCTCAAAAGACAGTCATGCATATAACGTGGTCAGTTATGATGAATTTTACGAATCTCACTTCCTTGCCTCGTGTATTCAACGTCACTAGCCAATCAGGAAGAGTATAAATAAGCCAATCAGTGATGAGCACTATTAACCAATCAACGGTTGATTCTGGCCATGTGTATTGATACGTCACATATCTATCAATATTTATACGCATGTAATGAAGTAAGAGACACCCACAGAGCCGGACAAAGAGGACACACACTTCTTTGTTTTCGGCGGGGCCGTTAGTCCTCACACTTATCTTGTTGATCAGAATATTTTGTTGACTGTGTAGTGCGTTTGTGTTGAAGATTAAACAGCATAAGGAACCAACCCTTCTATGGTGTGTATGTTTGGCTAGAAACCTGTAATCACCAATAAACGCTATTGACTAGACTTCGCGTTTAGCATATAAGCATAATATTAAGCATCTGTTTACTACAACCACTTTTAGTTTCGAGTAAAATATTATTTTCTAGAGCAAAGTTGTAATTCTGCCATGATTTCGAGTCACGAATCGAATTTGAGTCAAGTTCCCCATCATAATATATTACAAAAATGTCTTAACGCTTTAGATATAACCGAACATTTCTTTTGTAAATTGTTGTTGAAGGGTGTTGAAAAACAAACGCCAATGGGTTCTGAGAGATGTTTAATGAAATTAATAACAGTTCGGAACATAAAATTATCGTGTATAACTCTTATCAAAAGTATTATGCATGTCTGAAAACAAAGTACATGAATATAGAAACTACATAGCGAACATGTTCTATATTTAATCATTTGTTCATGAATTGCGTACAATTATGTTGCAAAAAAAGGATACAGTCTCACTAAAACACTAATACGCTTACAAAATAAGCCTTCTTAGACTATACGAGGCAATAGCTCGAGAACTTGAAAATTCAATTAGGCACCGCAGCATAACTGAATAGCCCGTTCATGCACAACTCTTCAGTTACTCGGGTGCCGAGTACGTGAACTTCAGTTTACTTCCGGTCATCCGTTGAGCAAATATCTCGTCTAACATCTCACTCTCAGCGACCGTAAAATGAGTCTTCCAGTCTCCGATGATGCCTGAATACAAATATGCATTATGTCTCATATAGAGAGACAGTTCTGGTATGAAACACGGTGAGGAAACTAACCCAGTTTTTACGTTACAGAAAAAAAGAATTTCACTATACGCAGCAATTTGAGCTTTCGTTTATTTAACGATTGCTACCAAAACAGAATTTTGGTATACCATAATATGCATTTTTTTTTCCAATGACCTACTTTCGTACGATATTGGGATTTGTACAACACGTGTCGAAACCGTTTAACTGTCATCAGCCAACATATATTTCGTTTCGATATTCCTTTTTTGCAATACACATACACGTTCTAAAGTGGCCAAATTTGTTCAATTAAATTTAACTTCAACTGTTAAACAAATATTTGTTGTGTATAGGTGTATTGAGTACTGAGATTTAAAATATTTTAGTATGCTGAATATTGCAGCTTATTGTCCTGAGTATTGCTAATGCAAATAAGACGTTGTTGTGCAAAATTATATGTAAGTTGATCCCATGTGACTTCGTTTGGATGTGTTATAACTGAATATACATTAAAAGCATATAATTAGGAATGTTTTCTATGATAAAGCCATGGAGATGCAAATATATTAATATGGATGAACGGGTCAGTCGGTATTTCTGTACATACAAGAAATTAGTGAGGTTCATTAATTAAACCACAAAATATTGTGTACAAAATTCTTTGCGTCACAGTGTGATAGTAATATCAGTACAATTTTATTGAATATGCGTTTCATGTGGCGGTTCATTTGCAGAATGGATTTTAATGAAAACACACCATGACAACACATGCATTTGAATTGCATTGTTGCGACCTGACAAAGAGGGAAGGCATGTATGCCGATTTGTACATTCGGATACACGCTTTAAGGTATTGCGTCGTTTATAGAAAACTGAAAACAAATCACAATTATATTTCATAATTCTGAATTGGACAGCAGCACTTATGTCATGGTCCAAACGGTTCTAAACTCCAAAATAATCTTGTTGTCAGAGGAAAAAGAAATTGTCAATAACACATCTATTTGATTATAATGTATACAGTACATGAAATAGTTACCGGGTAATTGTTATCTTGTTGTAAACATAGCTATGTGATAGATTTCTCCCTTTTATTATTCTAAAAAAGCTATACAATTCGAGTTTTTCTCAAGCAAACATAAAATGTATGTTAAATTATCGCCATCACGAGAACACTCACAAACAACGAAACGGGCGACTAATTTCTTAATTTTTGTTATGGCACCCTTTTTGTGGTTCTGGTGGGCATATATGTCGTTTTCTTGTGTTGGCGTGTTGGTCGGTTTGGAAGTCGACATTCAACATAACGAAATATATTCGCGCCAAGAACTACAAAACGGACGACTAACGTCATAATTGTACTGGCATCCTTTCTCTCGTCCTGGCAGGTATATTTGTCGCTCTTTCGTGTGGGCGACATTCTTAAAATCCGGTAATAGCCAGAACGATTTTTTTTTCTGACAAGTTGACCAATATGGAGTTCAAAATATTTAAGTATTTCTGAAGACAATATAGTGACGAACAGGGTTAAAAATCCAATCGTCTGAACACAAGAGTATATACCCGCCTTGTGTTGGCATAAAAAACAACACAATGTGTTCTCCATAGCTTTGAAAGATTTAAAGTAGTTTTAACGCATTCCAACAAAGTTTATGGTGTTCAATTACTGGTTTGTCCCAAAACATATAATCAATGACAAACATGTCTGATCATACACTCTTTAAACCCTACACAAGTGAACCATATCGATGTAACGCTTTATAACTAAAACACATTGATACGTTAACCAAACAATTCGTTCCACATATGATACAGTAGTTCAATACCTACTACATACACATATGTGCACTACTCTGTACACCAACGTTGCTAAATAATCACACAGAGCTTGCTCATTATTTATCCAAATGGGCTACTATTTAAGAAAGTAGTTATGCTTGCATTCTTATTGATTCATTAAACGAATAAAATGTTCACCGTATTTCATTTATGAGAATTCATATAACACTTACCCTTAACTTTTTCAGTGCTGGAACCGAATTTTGAATGCCTTTGCAAACAGTTTGGATCCAGATGAGACGCCACAGAACGTGGCGTCTCATCAGGATCCAAACTGTTTGCTATTCTGATAGTATTCTTTGGAAAAAAATCGAAGAAAATGCTATTTTTAGAAATTCAGCAGACGACAATTTAGCAGACGACAAATTTCCCAGCATGCAAAGGGTTAAACGAATGTCAAGACTGCTGCGTACAGTGAAATTGTTATTTCTGAACAGTAAAATTGCGCAATGTTCGGAATACATTTCTCCACAGTGAGTGAGGATTCAACGAGATATGAAGTCAAAGGGATTTGAAAATGTAAGAGTCATTTCTCGGACACTGCCATAATAATACCAAAATGTAATTTAAGTGTTCTATATGTTAAATGTTCCCAACTTTTATCAATACAATTTGTTAAACAATTAATTATATTGATTATAACAGTAAGACCGTTTTAAAGTCATTTAAACAATTATGCATTTTTAGATCATTCACGTCAACAGAGTTTTAAAACTGTTATACCTTTCCTATAGAATACCGGTAAGGCACCTTGTTTTTCGGCCATGTTGTGGAAAGAGCAGCTCTCGTGTACTGCCCGACAAAACTCTTCGCTTGCGTCTGCGCCAAGAAACCTCGCTATTCGTTGGATCTCCTTAACTCCGTCCTGTAAGTGTGTTCAAAGCAGAACGATCTGCGCCATGTAACAACCCGTTGGTCATCTCAAATCGACTAAGAAATAAGTCACTTTACGAATTGTAATGACAACCAGACAAAAAAAACAGGTTAAGCTGCTTTTTGAAGTTCTACTTTGGTTTAAATGAAGAACAAAAAATTCCTTTGTATGCGACCAAATACATACAAAACTCTACTCGAAAGTTGAAAATGAAAAATACGCAGTGACGAATTTTGATAAGTAAACGTTGAACAACGTTAAAATATTGTAAATGATTCAAATTATTATAGAACATTAAAGAAACAAAGATAAGCATTCTGAAAATGTTTCATCAAGATTGAGTCATACATGTGTCTTCTATAGTGGTTTGACCTGTGATCTATTTTTTGGACATACGTGCCTCTGATTTGCATAGATATTGTCAAAATAAACATTCTGTCCAAGTTTCACAAATGTTGAGTCATAAACTTGTCGTCTATAGCGGAAAAAAAAGGATTTTCTAAGATTTGACCATGCAACCTAGATCTTGGGCACAAATGACACTGGTATTGTAAAGGTAAACGGCCATACCAAGTTTCATCAAGCTTGGGAGATGAATGTGGCCTCTAGTAAGGAAAAAAAATGTGTTTTCTAAAATTTGGATACGTGACCTAGTTATTGGATGCTAGTGTCCCAAATTAGAACTCGGCATAAATATTGTCAAGATAAATAATATATCCAAGTATAATTAAGATTGGGTCATACATGTGGCCTCTGAAGTGGTTATAAGGTGTTTGTAATATATCTTGGAGACACGGTTCATGGATAGACGTTACCCAGACTGGAACTCGGTCTAGATAAAGTGAAATTAGACATAATGACAAATTGTCACCAAGATTGAGCCATAACTACGGACCCTACAGAGGTAAAAATGTTTTTTCTTAGATATCCTGGTGAACAAGTTTTGGGACACACGTGACAAAGATTCGAACTCGGCCTATATAGACTTTCTAACCAAGTTCACTAAGTTTGAGTCATAAATGCAGCCTCTAGATTATAAACAGTGTTTTCTCTCTCTAAAATTTGACCTGATGACCTATTATAGTGTTTAGACCAAAGTGACTAAGATTCAAACACACTCTATATATTGTCAATATACTACTTTTGACAAAGTTTCATGAAAATTAAGTAATAAATGTTGCCTGCAGAATGGTAAAATATGTTTCCCTACGATTTGACCCGTTGACCAAGTTTCATCAAGTTGGGATGTAAAAATTGTGGCCCCCGGTGCGATAAGGAGCTAAATGTTGACGACGCACGGCTCACGACGAACGACTACGGACGCCGGGCATAGACTGACGACTATAGCTCATCATCAACACTAAGTACTCAGTGACGCCACAAACCCATACCGTTTTTAAATCTTCGTACATAACTAGGCAAATCCTGTCCGGTTCTGCATTCATCTTTTCTTCGAATTCTCTTATATAGGAAAACACGTCTCCAAATTGCTCTGAAATGTGGATGGCGCAATCATAGTAACAATGCTTACTGTTACTTCTGTCATTAATTCAAGTTGCAGCTACCTTCAATAAAACTAATAAGATTATGGTGTAAGTAATTGTCAACATGTTTGTATATTGATTACGGCGACAAGCATACTTTTCAATCTGAGAAATTGAATTGGATGCATCTGGGAATTTACCAATCAAGAAATAGTCATTTTCTTTGAATTCCGCTTATGGCAATAAAACGAAGACGTTTTGAGGATTGCTGATTTCACATAAAATATTAAACACGAACACAATGAAGAACGGTCATGAAAAATAATAAGTCTTACGTTTTCCTTCGAGGAACAAAGGAAGAAAGTTCTTAAATTTCCCGGAATAATTATAGAAGCTTATTTTCAGCGTGTGGTAGTACAAGGAAACCGCGGCATCTTTGAGGTTACGCAACACTAACACGATCTTTGTCTTCTTTTCGTCCAGTTGTTTTGGGAGGAATCGCAGAGGTAGGTGTGTGGCCAAAATCCTAGGAGAGGGCATTTTCTCGAAATTTTCTTCGGTTGTAGCATCGAACAACGCAAATTTTCTCTCCTCTGAAAGTTCGGTTGTTCTTGTCAGAAGCATTTTCAAAATTGGGTCAACCCAATGGGTCCCTGGAATTGCAGACAATTTAATTTAGACAAGAAATTGAACGATTTGAGTGAAAAGCGTGCCTGTGCTTTCCAAATAACCATTGAATACATTGTAGCATAGGTTTTAATTATGTCGGAAAATTAGCCCTCAGAAACACACATCTAAAGCCTCAGAAATGCAAATTAACACACTCGCTTCAAATCATTTAACAAACGTTTTCATTTATTCTCAGAAAAACAATATCATAGAATGAAGTATGTAATAAAATTAAAAAAATAATAAAATCGAAACTACCTGATTTTGCAAGGGTTGCCAAGACAACATCATCATTGCGAATCTTCCAGTTCCGCATGCCCAAAATGGTCTTCCCGCGCTCAATGCCATCTTGATTGAACGTCGGCAACGGGTAGCCGTCGATTGTTATCATTCCTTGGCAGGAGGCCCCTTCAGCGTCCGTTAATTCGTATGGTTCTACGGACATCGTCGTAGTCTTTCGGCGATTGTTAAAAATGTCGTAATAGTTCGTTATCCTTCAGCAACTTAATGTTGAACAATAAATAGAAGCTCAATTTACAACTAACTTATCGAATAAAACAACATTGTTTATTCAAACTATTTCAAATACTGATTTACCTTATAAACAGGTCTTGTTGTCAATACACATAATTGACCAGTCGCCTAATAAGCGATCGCTCCGCCCACTAGTTTTGTTTACATAAAACGCTTATTCAATTACTCCGACACTCTTTGTTTGTCGGACCATGTGGCCGCAATAAAATAAATCTGATTGATTGTCCGTGAGTTTGATTGACAGCTGGCGACTGGTCAATTACAGCGTTGTTTCACTACGTTTGTCAATATATTTAATATTATAATAATTATTATAATTAGATAAACATGCCTTAATGATGTAAAAAGCAACCCAGAAATGTGACCACAGACACGCTATTATTAATTTACGTGTGCTATTATCATCTTGAGTAATTATTAATTATTTTCCACTTAAAGGAAATAAAATAAAGCCTCAAAAGCACTAACTCCATTATATGCAAATGACCTGTGCAACAACTCCCGGGCTTTTTAGTCTGTTTAGTTAACACCGTAGTAACGTTTTCCACATATAAAAATGCTCACTCTTCTAACTTTAAGCGCCCAGTGGGACGAGGGATAGAAAGAGAAAGTCACATGCTTGAGTACATTTCAACCCATGCGCATTGCACGCTTTTTTCGCATAAAAAACCAGTGGAGCGATACAGGGCCATCATGGCCCTCTTGTTTATCTTTGTCTTCGAAAACAGTTTTTAAATTGAAAATTTAAAATGTAATTTTGTAAAATGTTTGACGTC
>VMBQ01000221.1:0-12996 GCA_007657795.1 Dreissena rostriformis | reverse complement strand
ACCCAACATCAATTAAGAACACACTAGTATAATGTTGAGATTATAACTGTTCAGGTATAAAATTCTCGTGAACAGTCAATTGTCATGACTGTTTGACATTAACTTGAGTAATCGAACATAACAAAAGTTTTATAATCACCATAGTATACAACATAATTACATACAGGACAATATATTTACAAAGACAATTATTATCATCTGGTAACTTTAATACATAATTTTATACAGTTTATGCATTTCAATCATAGATTAAATGACATGCAGACGTTATTGATATTAAAATTATTTTTGTGCCCATGCATCATTACTAAAACAACATATAGTTTATTATGCACAAAATCGTATTACTACCATCGTCGGATGGAAACTTTGTACAATGGTCACCTTTGTACCCTGAAACAGCAATTTCATCAAAATTATTACACAATACCAATAAATATATATTTATATTTATTACAAACGTTCATGCACATATGTTACTTTCAAAAGTAATGTGTTAATGATTATAATATAAACATGCCGCATATTAACTCATAATCTTTATATAACCACTACTAATAATGCACATTTAATAAATTCAGATTCAAATCTTTTATTGAACCTGCACAAAAACAATAAACAAACAGTGCAAAAATGCATGCAGAAATATTCCTAGTTTAACAAGCAGAACTAATTGCGATACTCATAACGGACAATTTCGGCAGTCGGCATGAAATATCCGAACATGTCAAAGTCCTTATAAAAAGCAGCAAACAAAACATAACAATTGTTAGATTAACTCATGAATTCATATAAGCTGGCGAAAATGCTGATCTGTGTGCATATACTTGCCATTCTTACGCAACTTTCATCTACATGTATCTGCAAACGAATGTGTAAAGCTTAGGGGACATGCAAAATTACTTTTATTATATGTGTAAGCAAATCCTTAACATGACGGCATTCTGGATTTTTATGGTTACTAATATGCTGCCCAAAAGACAGACAATTGTTATTTCAACAAATAAAAATCCTGTATGGGTGGGTATAAGGATTTCGACAATCTGAAAGTGTTTATTAAATATTGTCATACATTTTCGCGATCGTCAATAATGTCGTACATTTTTGTAAGTTGGAATTTTAATCTAGTAATCACTGCGAATCACGGCGATATCGCGGTGTTTCGCGGTGTTTCTACAGCTGATCTTTATCGCAAGATGGTCGCAGTGAAATCAACGCGAATCACCCGTATGAGTGTTTTTGCGGTGAATCACCGCGATTTGCCACGTTGGCACAAACGCGGTGATGGGTGATCTAGGCAAAAATCGCGCGCTGCGTAGTGTATATGTATTGAAAATGACAAAGGGTTTTATTCTAATGGGCCTATGAGGGTAGTTTAAAAGAAATAAATAGATCAAATTAGAAGTGATAAAAAATGAAATAATAATTAAATCAAAATAATAAATATAGAAAAAATATTGGTTTATTACAAATAATAATTCACTTGTATATGATATTATATAATTAATATAATAATAATTTTATAAATAAAACTTAAATCCATTCATTACTCAAAATGTGTTAATGTGGCCAATTAAGAACCATTTCAGGTTAATTGGCAATTAGTAAATTTCATTGTGTTATATGAAATATGAAAGTGTCTTTGATGTCCTTTGAACTTCAATGAATTTAGTTATGAAAAAATCATAAAAACATATTCATTATAAGATATAAATTACATATATTACAGGCTTTGCGAAATTGGAAAAAATTGGCCGGTCATCCGGACAGGCATTTCAGAAAATGTGCCGGTCCGAAGAAAATTTAGCCGGACCGAAAAAAAACAACAACACAACTTTGAACTATGTACATTAAGATAAACCCTTTTTTTCATTGAAAAATCCGGAAAAAACGCATCATACCGAAGTATGAGCGTCCTGGAAAGTGGTGCATATTCCGTGTTTTGTTGAATTCTCAAATGCGCATAATTTAATTTGTAATCCGAAACACTCTTCCCAATTTAATTTTTACTCGATGTTATCACATTCTTCAAATAAACTGCAAATGTACAGTGTGTTTTAATCCTTTCTCTCAAGAAAAGCGCGCAAATTATTCCCTACATGTACAGCGTCACGTCAAACGCATGGAAAGCGTGCGTGTATTAAATTTCCGTTAAATGTTTCGTGGTAAATTTAAATAGAATGATATCGCGAAGAATGTGTTGGGTGTTGTGAAAACACGCTTAGCGGTTTTACTGACCTTGTGTAGACTGAGATGTTTCAACAAAAAGGATTAAAATGTGCGAAAGCAGTTGCCAATTTTGCGACTGAGTTTGAAGTAGGTGTTGCGTAACCAGTTGGATTTGCTTATTGTCCGTAACAAACTTATTGCAAACATCAAAACAATGAGCGTTTTCATTTTCATGATGTAGTAAGGTGTTTGCTCTTCGAATTTTCAAGTTTGAAAAAACATGATTTAGGATAAAGGGATAATACTAAGCACAAAGCTGGCAAATATTCTGTATTGTTTTTTTTTCAATGTTTAATAATAGTTTGCTCACAACGAAGTATATATATGTATATATGCATGCAGGTACATACAAAGAAGAGAAATAGTGCACAGGCATGTTTAGAAATATTGGCCTATGTGTCTTATATTCTATATAGTTTAGGGAAAACAAGTCACCGATACATATGAGTTTATACTAACAACAACAGGAAGACATTAAAAATATGTGTAACACATCAGATATTCAAACCACGATACATAATAAGTTTATTAAATGGTGAAAACACTTTTGATAATTCTTAAGAATTAATTCTTGTATCCATGTATTTCAAACCACAATCTCTCCCCGGGGCAATCAGACAACTTTTTCCGGTTTAATGGTCGGCCTGTGTCATGTTGTCTGACTGTCCAAACAGTCTGGCGACAGACTTTAAGAAATGGGATGTTGTGATTTATGTACAACAAAACCTACCTTTGACGTCATTATTTGTCCGTACTGATCACCTGAATATGGACTAGTGTTCAGGTTGGGAGATCGCGTGCTAGAACCACTGACGATACATATATGCCACTTTATAAAAACAATATAACTCATTTATAATGTCTTCTTTAAATGTTTCTACTGTATGCTATTAATTAGCCTATCATCTGATGAAACATCTTTCAATCTAAGTTTGTTGGATAATCGTAATTGGTCCTGTCACTTATTTTAATTGGCAAATCAACTAATCACACCTCTGCCAAACTAAATAATCATTATACTCAGTTAATAACATAATGTTTCCGTTAATTGCAATGACAATCAAACGGATAATTGTGCAATAATCAAATTTGTGTCTTTGTTTCACATATATGTTAAACAAACACAATTCAGATCAAAAAAACGAACTTAAACGAATTTAAACTTAAAGTTTAGATAATATAATTACATTTACAAAACATAATATTATATAACAATTAAATAAGGGCAAAACGACCAACTTGTAAGGGCGAAACAACCCAGGGCGAAACGACTCAGGGTGACCTAGGTCGAACAGGCATTAGGGCAAAACGACCTGATACAGTCTAAGTGTTTACTGAAAATTATGCTATTTGTGAATGTGTTTTATTAAACTTTTAAAATTTTACAATATAGAGTCTGCAAAATTCACCAATACCATGAAATCTTAGATCTGGCGGTATGAAAATTGTTTATAGACTTTTTGTTATTGATAGCTTCAAAATAACGAAAGAACTGTTACATGATTTATCATTATCATTTATTATTAAGATCGATACCTGTAAGTACTGCCTTCTGAAATGTATATTGATACCCATAAATACCGGCTGATGAGAAATATGTTTTGTTTTTAGTTTGTCAAGTTTAAATTCGTAAAAATGTTAAAACTGAAACCTCAGTCATCCCCTTCTGGTCCTAGTTTCAATTACTTAAAAATGTTGTAAAAAGCCAGTGCTACAATCAAGTTCAATATATGCATCTGTGTTAGTTAAACAGATCAAATATGAACAGAAAGTATGTTTCATTTAGTCTAATTTGTTATTTTTCTTTACCCCTGATTACATACTATATAAAAATGTTCACTAACTAATTTTTTTAATGGATAGGAAATAGTAAAAAAAGAAATCAAAGTTTTCTCTTATCGATTATATATTGGAAGATTAGAATCTAATAGATTGTAAATATAATTTAAATAATATTTTTATGTATTATACCATGCTCAAGCCATGAAATTAAGATATTAAACTTTATAATATTCAGAAACAGAAGAATGAACGATGAAAGTGATAAGAACCTTGATGAGGTGGCAGTAGAGGATTGCGATGATGAAGAGGAAGACACGCTGTCTCACTCTACCGGGAGCGAGGCAGACATGCACCCGAAACGACAGAGAGTGCATCTCGATCAGCGTCCCAAACAGACGCCATTTATGGTTCAGCGTAAGTATTGGGACTTAATGATGTAAATCTAAGGTTGTGCAAAGTTTATAGGGATGCTCCTGGCTCTAAAATGTCCTCAGCTGAATTTACCTTGTTAAAATTGTCTTTTTATGCCCCCTTCTTCGAAGAAGAGGGGGTATATTGTTTTTGGCCTGTCTGTCTGTCTGTCATTGTGTGTGTCTGTCACAAATCTTTAACCTTGCTCATAATTTTTGCAATATTAAAGATAGCAATTTGATATTTGGCATGCATGTGTATCTTATGGAGCTGCACATTTTGAGTGGTGAAAGGTCAAGGTCATCCTTCAAGGTCAAAGGTCAAAAAACACAATCCAAGGGAAGTAATAAGCTTTAAAGGGAGATAATTTCTTTACCTGCCAAATGATAAATAGAAATATTATTTCAAAGCGGGGCAGTAGGGGGCATTGTGTTTCTTACAAACACATCTCTTGTTCTATTTTTTTTTAGGTTTTATGAAGAAGGAAATGTAGCCAAATAAATATTGCTCAATATAGATTATATAATATGTAGCCATTTGCTAAAAGCGGGTTGCAATTGGAAAATCAGCCTTGCAACTACATGTGTATTGAAGATCATGATCGGATCAATCAGAGATGTAATGTGTCCATATTTCTCATAAGAATCAGGCGGGAATTACAAATATAATCAATCACTGGAGCTAATGTCAGTCTGAAATGAATTTGAAACATTCACAGAAATACAATTGTAAACTTACAATTGTGATTGATAATATTATTTATTTTATATAAAACCTTATAATTTGACACCATTTGTGGTTCAGCGTAAGTGCGTGGGCCTAATTTAAGACTTTGCAAAGTTTACAAAATATCAAAAATCAGATGAATCAGTTAAATATTCAAAAATAGCTGATACTGTGCAGCTCTCATGCATTTGAATATAAACATGTTCTAGGTAATTTTGTCTTATTGGTTCATTCATTCTAAAAGTTTATTAAGTTTCAACTTTATTTCAATGAAAATGTTCTTTTCCAAACTTGATTACTCATGTATCTTGTACATTTTCGTTTCAGCATCGCCCCCAAAGTTTGTCACACTGGAGGACTTGATGGAGGCTGCTAAAGGTGTTCAGAATATGAGCCTTGCACATGAGATTGCAGTGGATACCAACTTCAAGCTGCAAAAGTTGGAGCCACCAGAGGACAGGTGCTTTTCACTTGAACAGTTCACTAACATTCTTCTTTATTTGAATCCCCATCTTGCCTCAAAAATGGGGTTTTATACTCAGGCTGTGTAGACCTTGAGGAAATGGTATCGGGGGAAAGATCTAGGATCACAAAAGGTACAGAGTGCTGCTCAAAAGGGACAGGGTGAAAGGCCGGACGAGTTTGTGATATTTTCTAATGAATAAATAAATATTTAGTGAATTTCTTAGTACAACTCTTCATATAAGGGGTTTTAAGCATACCGGTAGTTTAATTATTTGCCATTAAATATTTGCAAAAAAAAATAAAAAAATACCAGCACAGAGGGGCGGTGGATGCAAAAAAGAGCAGAGTGCAGCACCCCGCTATTTTGCTCTAGGTCTTTCCGTATCGTATAGAGATCCTTATCAACTGAGATCAGTACACTGATGCAATTTATACCGTGTGCTCATCCATTGCTCAATCAGTTGAGAGAAATACATGGCACATTTTCTAGTTATTTTCTTATTTTGAAGAGAAAAAAAACATTTGACTGAAGCCATTTACAAGATTATCCCTGGCTGAAAATTAAGTAGCCAATCTAATCTACAAAAGAATATAGAAATTCGTATTTTGGTTGTTTTATGGAGATATATGATGAAAAATGTATCCAAATGCAAAAATATCTTCTGTACAATTTTCTTATTTGTAGGTATTTGCTAATTTGATAAATTGCAATACATTTCCATCTAAAGCCCTGATTGATATTACCCATTTTTCCAATCCCCACTTCTTCAGTTTGGAGAAGCGAGTGAAGGAGGTTGTTCACAAGGCCTTCTGGGACGTGTTTGAGGAGAAGATTAGCGAGGATCCACCTGACTACGGGCAGGCCGTTGTGCTGATGAATGATGTGAAAGAGGTATTTTTAGTTAAAACCTATTGATTTTAGCTCGATTGCATTCAAAGCCTTAGGCTTATTGAAATATTTTTAAGTCTGTTTCCTCATTAAAGCCAGTACTTGGTGTCTTTGGGGGTGATGCATGTAGAAACTCTGCCACAGTGGGTATAGAATCTTCGCGTGATAGGCGGACACCATATCCACAACACCACGGCGACCTGGAGATATTTTTGTAACACAGTTCATTGTTATGCCCCCCCCCCCTGCAAAACGGGAGACATTGGCATTGGGTTAATCTTGTCAGTCTGAATATACACCCGGTTTTTGTGTTTTGAGCTCCTCTTTAACAGGTGGGACAGGGTTGATCTTGCTCAAACTTCACTAATTGCTGAATAACCTTAATGTGTAGATGATTCTAAAAGAAGGAATGTCGACTGTGACCAGTTTTGCCAAAATTATGGCCCTTTGTCTTTTTTCCACTAAGAATAAAATATAAGCCCCAAAGGCGTGTGTACTCAACGTATATTTGGAACTTGGGGTAGGGGTAGGATGTTGAGAATTTCATATTGAGGAAACGAGCAAATATGCTAAAAAATGATTTTAAAGTGGAAAACTTTGCTTTAATTCTACTGATTGGATGATGCCTTATAATGTCTCTGTTTATATGTGTACTATAGCACAGATAATGCCAAGATAATGAACAAAGAAATAGAGAAAGCTTTTCTTGTACATGTGTATAATTCCAATGTTTATTTTGGCACCAATTGAGCAGCAATCTGTGTCCGTACTGGCTCTTTTCGTGATACTGTACAATGAAATCCATCAATTTCAGCGCATATCAAATGAGCCTGTTTAGTTAATATTTTGTACTTTAGAGAAATTGAAAATCTGTGATTCCAAAGCTTCATTAAAGCACGAGTATTAAACCCCAGATTCTGGTTGATATAGCAGGGCTTCTACCTCTATCTCATTATAAGACCTTCTAGCTCAGAATGAAGGAAAATGAAAACATTTGCTGGTAGCAGGTGTTTGAAGGTCAAGGGGAAGCAGCTCTGCTTTTTTGGATCTATTGTTTCTTGTTTTATTGTGATAAATTAACAGTACAACTAGTTTTTGTTCTGACGTTCCTTCCTCTGTGGAAGGTTTATTGTGCAAAAAAATAATGAGGCAATAGTATTTCATTTGGCTATATAATAGTATGACACATTTTTTTCCAAGTGAAATCTGAAGTGGAATTTTTATATTTAAGTAAATGTATTTAGTTTACTGTTAACATTGTTTTTGCAAAAGATTGTATTAGTACAATAACGGTCATAGTCGAGTTTTACACTTGCATGAAAAGAAACATCATGGAAAAATACTATTTCTGTTCCGAAATATTTTTTTGTTATTTAGAAGTGTGTTCAATTTGCAATATACCAGTAATATAAGTTGTTTAAAAATAGCAGTGGGTTCATTTTACACTATGCCCACTGCATGTTGTTGGGTGTTCTCCACTGGTCAATGGCAGTTTTTAGTTTGGGGTTGAGTTATTTGTGTTAGCTTGTACTAACAAGCATCTCTGAAATAAAATAACAAATTAAGTAAAAATTAAGGCAATCTTTAAAAAAACTATTGCTCATTTCAAATGTGCAAATATGTATCACACTATAATAGAATAACAATTGTTGTCAAATAAAAATATACCATTTTTTATGTGTCAATAAACAACTCTTTATAGTTCTGAAACAAAGCTATCAAACATTTAATACTAAACTCTCATAGTTTAATTCCTACTCATCATACCTCTTAACTGTTTTTCCACCAATAAACAAATCAACAATTAATTAATAAAACATTATTTCTTAAATTTTGAATTGCTTATTTCCGTTTAAAAACTTCAATATTTCAGATGCTGATGCCAGTGTTGTTACGGAAGCATGTACGAATTATTTCTTTAATTTCGAACTGCTCATTTCTATTTAAAAACATATATATTGCAGAGCCTGATGTCTGTGTTGTTACCGCAGCATTCAAGAATTAAGGCTCAGCTAGAAGAAGTGCTTGAAACTGATCTCATTCGCCAGAAGCTTGAAAACAACGCCTTCGATATCTACTACTACTCAGAATATGTGATCGGGATCATGGCCAAGCTTTGCGCCCCTGCGCGAGATGAAAGAATTGCCAAGCTGAGGGAGAAGAAAGATGTTGTGCCACTTTTCAAGTGGGTACTTGTACTTTTCACTTGAATTGTCACGAAATAGTTGTAGAGCCTAGCTAGCTCTACTACTCAATCATCTTCCAAATGGTTTGCTTGGCCTGCAAGTTTAACAGATCTCTCTTACTACTAAAAACAGTGTTTACAATAATATTTATAATCCAGAAGCCTGTATCATTAAATGAGTATAGTTAACAGGCGAAAAGTTTGATAGTCCTATAATGTACTGAATTTCTTCAAGGCCAAATTACATTTCACAAGCCTGGGTCTGTCAGTTAGTGTAAATACTGACTACAAATATTCAATTTCAACTTAACACACTTTCATGTAAGGTATTTGACAGAATATAGATATTTTTAAAGTGGAATGAATAATAAAGCACTTTGTCAGAGCTACAGATAAGCTTTTTTGGGTAATTGGGTAAAACCCTTTAAAATAAGAATAAATTGGGTAATGAATAAAGTGATTGGGTATCCCAAAGTATGATACCCGCTCATATTAAAAATAATTGGGTATTTGTACCAAAACAAACAATTGAATAGGGTAATTGCAATAAAACATTCATTTAGCTTTTCAAAAACTTACCTACATCTAGTTATGTATTCAATTGAAGTATACATGTAGGTTGTTCCATCTTCCTGTGACAAAAAATATGCAGTCATTGCTCATTATAACAATTCCACAAACACTAGCACATTCCTTGTGCAATGTTAAATCACATTCCTTGTGTTGTACTGTTCTTAACCAAATAAAACTAAAATTTAACAAGTTGAAGTCAGTAAATCATACATGTAGTTATTTTTACACTTTCTTAGCTTTCTAAGCAGTGGCTCTGGGTTTGTATTCGGCGAACAGCCTTCTTTTTCGGCGCTTTTTCTGCTGCCAGTGCTTAATACAAGGTGTCATGTCCATGAGGCCGGGGTCTGGTCCAATCATGCAGATAGTGATCAAAGTGTTGAGCTTTTCTGCACTCAGAGAGGACCTGTATTTGGTTTTTAGCCTGTTCTGTGTACTAAAACTCCTTTCACATTCAACACTTGTAAGTTCAATGCAAAGAGTCACAGACGCAAGTTTGCAAAGTTTGGCTGAATGTCATTGTGGAGCAGAATAATACATTTGCACAGATGTTGAGTTGTATATTTTGAGTATGCACCACAAATCATGCCTCTAAGTCTGGGCCATTCTTGTTTCAATTCCTCAAAATCTATCAATGGTGGTATTTGCTTTTCTTCTCGGTTTAACCCTTCAATCAGGTTTCCATGTTCAATGGTGACAGTTTTCTCAGTGCCATAGAAGGCTCCTAGGCGCTCAAGTGCTTCATCAGAGTCGTTAAAGCTCAACACAGTCATTGGTTCAAAAACTTTTGTTAAGTCATCAAATACATCTGTTTCAGACTTTCTTAATCTAGTTTTTACATTTTTCAAGAGCCTATCAATGTAGCTCAATCTGACATTCTCTATTTCAGAGTTCATATTGTCCGAATATGACAACTTTTCCCCACATAGAATTGCATCACCATTTTGAACAACTATTCTTGTTTTCATTTCTTTCAAAAAGTGTCCATCATTAGTTTTCATGTCTTTTAGTTTGGCAATGGTGCCATCAACTAATGGCCTAAGTTGACTCAACAGAAAAATTCTTCTCCTGCAGTTTACAGCATAGGATTGCAAGTCCAGTGTGTACATCCAAAACGAGTGCTGTAATGAGGGCTACCTTTAATGAGTTAAAATATTTGAAGAGGCCTTTAGCCACAGCATTTTTGTCTTCTGTGAACTGACTCAGTGTAGCAAGAACTGAAGCATAGGACTCGTACACAGCCTCCACCGCATTTTTTAGGCCTAGCCATCGAACAGAGTATACCTCCTTAATTGTTAGCTCAGCTTCATCTAAAAGTTTTTGGGCATTTTTAAGTGTTTGTGTTCTAGAACTGGAACCACTAATGAAAACGTACAGTGCGCTGAATTTTGCTTTGAACTAATTCATGTAATCATCTTCTTTTATGGCATCAGAACACGCTAAATTCAGCCTGTGAGCAGCACAATGTGTTTGAATGCAAAACGGAGCATGCTTTGATTTCAGTTGAACTCCAACACCTGTTGTTTTTTTCCATCATCACTGTTGCACCATCTGTAGACAGGGATGAGCATGATGGAGGTGGAATGTCCAATTCTTCAAGACAATGAACAACACAATTCATAATTGTGTGAGCACATCCATCTTCAATAGGTAAATTGCACAGAAAATGAGTAACTGGTGTGCCATTCTTCACATATCGGATGCATACTAACAATCCCTTTTCAACTGTTTTGTCTGTGCTTTCATCAAGCATTAATCCATAGAAACCAGAGCTTTTAATGTTTTTCACAACATCAGACTTCAAAACATGTGCAATAGATTGTTGAATTTCAGTAATGGTATCCCAACTGAGATTCTTGTATTTAATGTCAACACCATTTGTTTCCTGTAATTGAAGCAGTCCATTAATTTTGTCTGATGGAATTTCTGATTTGGCTGCAAAATAGACAGTGTTGAATAATTTCGTGTCTTCAGGTGAAACCTTGATCTCAGGCTCCTCGGCCTCACCACAATCACTTGAGCAGTCTATTGCTGCCTGCTTCACTTCAGACTTGACAACATTTCTGTGCTCAATGCTATCATTATGCCTTACTACACTGGATATCTGAATGTTAGGGGATCCGTCATATGCCCAAACACTTGACAATTTCATGGAGTCTTTTTTCTCTTTGCAAAGTTTACAAACAAGTTTATAACTGCTAACAGATTCAACAATCTGAAGCCAAGGGAATTTTTCAATCCACTCATCGAATGTTTTTTTTACTTGTTTTTGTTCCGGTATGGGCCAGTACTTTTGTTTTGAAAACCCCATCAACAATTTCATCAACAATACTTCCGCAGATGTCCATGGAACAACAGATGGAATTAATAATGTTGTTTACAATACCCTTTACAATTGTTTCGCCATCAAACTTATTTACCACGATAAAGGAATCTATACGAGTTTTTTGTATTTTGGGGGGAACTTTCCGTCTGCCACGACACGCCATTTTGATTGACTCGCATGTGTTATCATCTAAATGCTTGGGTAAATACGTTATAATATTAAAAAAGCGCTTGTCGATTAAGACTCGAGTCAAAACGTCAAAACCAAAACGGGATTTTTCATTACGCATAAAGGCGGCTCGAATTGGGTATCGGCAATTTGTTTTGCGTACCGGTACGCTAAGATTTTGAAAAAATTGCGTATCCACATATTTTTTATTGCGTATTTACGCAAATACGCAGCTTATCTGTAGCTCTGCACCTTGTCCTGAAACATCTGTTGTAAAACTTACTGCTTAAAGAAAGAACTTTTTATTAATATAAACATTTTCTCATATTTTTTTTACACCTAAAGAGTTTTAAATTCTCAGTATGATGTGTGACGCAAAACTAAAGCTTTTTTTTTAATTCATCAAATGTATCTCTGATTGCAACATTTGATTTTGATTGACTAATTGTACTCCAAATTTGTAATAGGCCATGCCATAGGCATATATATATATATAGGGTTATACTGCTCGTCCAGTTGTCATCAGCATGAAGCTGTTTTTACATCTCGATTTCAGGATATATCTAAGTGCAGCAAGTCCGGTTTCTTATGCTATGTTGTGAATCTCTCTCATAATTTTGGGTACGTTGAGCATATGTAGAATGTAGATTTCCTCAACAACTTTCTTTTTGAAATGTTAAAATGTTTTTCTCATGTTTGTTGGGCAGGACATGATTAGGGTAGGTAACCTGTGCACTATTTATTTAAAAGAAAAATCTTTGTAGATGTTAATGATAAGTATGTTTTTTCACACAGGGAGATATTTGAGGTCCTTGACTTGATGAAGATGGACATGGCGAACTTCACAATTCAGCAGATCCGTCCCTACATCCAGCAGCAGTCTGTGGAGTATGAAAAGAAGAAATTTGAAGAGTTTAGACAGAAACAGAGAGGTATGTGTGTTTAAGTCAGAAAGAATCAGAGAGGTATGGGTGTTTGAGTTCGCACATAAACAGATATGTATGGGTGTGTTTGAGTTCAGATGAAAACATTGAGGTATAGATGTGCTTGAGTTCAGACAGAAAAACACGGGTATTGATGTGCTTGAGCTCAGAAAGAAAGACACAGGTATAGATGTGCTTGAGTTCAGACAGAACGACACAGGTAAAGATGTGCTCGAGTTCTGACAGAAAGACACAGGTATAGATGTGCTTGAGTTCAGACAGAAAGACACAGGTATAGATGTGCTTGAGTTCTGACAGAAAG